>OZ020176.1:5129030-5433859 GCA_963971145.1 Sussaba pulchella
AATGAAATGGTATAGAAAAACGTACCTCTTCGTTGTCTGACATTTTCAAACTTTGAAGTTCGTCGATTGGTCAAAAACAAATGTGATACGAATCGAGTTGATTCCGATCATCGACGGATCGACATATAGATAAGGACTGCTAATGCCGCGAGAAAAAGTGCAAACGCATTAAAGCGAGACGAGACTAGTGTGGTTCTAAGCCTCTCTCTTTCAGAGTTGAAGGCGATTGGTCGAAATTATTTCTACATGTCGATGATTCCGACTCATCAGCTTCCACTTAGAATTAGCGATGTTTAAAACCGCCCTAGTTTCCTCTTGCTTTATTGCGATTGCTTTATCGCGTTTTCCCTTTTTCTCTCGGCATTAGCAGTCGATATCTACACGTCGATGACTCTGATTGACAAACGATACACGGGTAAGTTAAAGGATATGATATGCGAATACACTGGGCGCTTGTCTCTCTCTTCTTTTTAAACCGAATCTATTTTCCATATTTCTCTCGATAGAGGGACACTATTCGAATTTATCACACCGAAAGCCTCTTTTATACTTGTTTATAATTATGTATCTAGATATAACAAATATTTGAAATCTTGTGTCTTTCGGGTGATAATATATTCTATTATTACATTATATCCGAAGAAATTAAAGAAATCATTAATCGCTATATGACCGCTGCGTAGCTTGTAACGTGTCCGCCTACGCGCCTGATTTGTCGATAGTGCTACGTTTTAACTGACCGAATGAGACTGCGGTTATGGAAACTGCAGGCAAAGAACTATGTTCAAGTTTAACTTGTCACTGTCACTCATTATTCCTGTCTGAATAAAATCGCAAATCGAGTAATTTATATCATCATCATTGACTGAAACGGTGTTATCTGCGTGCTGTTTGAGGAACGGCTCTCGCTCGCACCTCGTATCATTGAAAGAAGGAAAATAAGCAGTAGACAAAATATCATCAGGTGGTGAGCCGATACAATACAATCTTTTAAAAATGAACAAATCGTAATAAAATTTTGTCATGTCCGAACGGTCGATTGGCGTGTTGCGCAGATCGATGATGGCGTCCTGCCGGATTATCGAAGAGAGAAAATATATGTTAATGTCACCGGTGTATTTTTCTCATTCGAATTGTCCACATATATTGCAGGACGCCACACTGCCGCCCTTCTTGAACTTGACGTCCTTGTTGATAATGCAGAGTTAGGTTTCCTCTTAGGCGGTTGCAGTGGCGCCGTGATACACGACCATTATGTGTGTCTGAAGGCTGACTTACTTTTCGTAGTATTTTTTGTACTTATGTCGATTTCCGTGGAGTTGCTTTTGTTGCGAGGCTCCCGTGTGCGGGAACGTATGTATGGGCTTCCATCGTGCAGTGCCCGTTTTTTGAGGTCGTGTTATTGCCGTTCCCACACTTTTGACACCATTTGTAATGTCAGAGCAGTCGATTGGCATGATGTGTAGATTAGGGTGGACCTTGTTTGGGGTGTTGTTGAATTTCGACAAGTGCACCCCCCAGATAGGTTCGAAATAAATGAAAAAAAATATGTGCAAGACCCCATCCCTGTGGTTCAATGCGAAGACGTGCCTGTAAGCTCGTTTTGTTTCCAATTTTAGTAACTTGGGATTTTCAAACTATTTCAGTAATTATTTTTTCGAGTTGTCCCTAAGCAGGGAAAAAATTCTTAATTTACATAAATCTATTCTTAATTGGTATATCTACGTGTGAAATTTTTCACAAGGCGTTATCACAACCCTTACGCTCCCCACCCCTCTTCTCTTATACGAGACGGCAAATTGATTAAAATCGACTACCTGTTTTTAGCTGCTTGGTCCGTTACAGTATTTTACCCGTTAAAAGGCAGTCCTATTTGCATCATAAGATTAGAGGAAAAAAATTCTATATGTAGGAAATAGTACATTATGACACTAGTACGAAAAAAAATTTTCTGACGAGTGTGAGTTTGCAGGACGAGCCGAAGGAGAGTGATGCAATCACACGAGCCCGGAAAACGTTTCTCGTACGAGTATCGTACGAATTTTTATGTCACAAGGTGCGTAAATGCGGTTTGACGCGAACGAAGTGAGTTTTAATAAGTGAGCCTTGTAATAACTTGGGATCTTCAGACTAACTCAGTCATTATTTTTTTGAGTTGTCCCTAAGCAGGAAAAAAATTCTTTGTTCACATAAATCTATTGTTAATTTGTATATCGAGGTGTGACATTTTTGATAGGTTTGTGGAAATTTGTTTGTGGGCTCGTGTGATTGCATCACTCGCCTTCGGCTCGTTCTGCAAACTCACACTCGTCAGAAATTTTTTTTTCGTACTAGTGTCATAATGTACTATTTCCTACATGCAGATTTTTTTTTTCCACAAACTTCCAATGATCCATTGATTCACCCTAGTGTAGATCGATGATGACATTCTGCCGGATTATCGAACAGAGAAAATATACGGTACATCCCGGGACTCGAACCCATGGAGTGTTATTCCTGAAACAAGCACTCTACCACCGTGCTAATGTCACCGATGTATTTTTCTCATTCGAATTGTCCACATATGTTGCAGGACGTTACAATTTAAACGCAACAAGTATTTTAAATAATTTTCAAAACAGGTTACTGTGGGATTCGAAGATTGAAGCTGCTCGACACTTCAAAAAATATTGAAAAAATTGAAAAAGAAAAAGTGTAAAAAAGATCATCAGGCGGTAAGTAATAAATATAAAAAAATACACCATAGTTCGATATTACCAGGATATCCGCAAGACGCGCTCGCAGAAACCACCTCTATCTTTGACCGTCGACAACTTTGCGATACAGAAAGCTTAAAAAACGTTTAAAGCGCCATTAGAAAGCGTATGGACATTTGCATCCATTGATTCTTTTTTAATATATCTTCATCACTAAGCACTAAGCGAGCGTGTAACAAAGATTGAAAATAAAGATTCAATCTCTTTTAAAGATAGACGATTTATCATACTTTCATTTGAAACATCGCACGAGTGACGCGTAGGCAGTAACGAAACAGTATCACATGGTAGTTTGAAAATATAATCACACAATTCTCGTATTTTATCGTCAAATTTGGTCGCAGAAAAATTGATTTTCCTTGATTCTAGAACTTTCGCGTCATCGGACATGACAACTCCTAAGCGGATTCTATACATTTCTCGATAAAATGTGTCATTTTTTTGGCGCAGATTAATAGTTAGTTCATCATAATAAAATAAGCTTCTCTAAATATCAGGGTGTAAAAATGATTCAAAACTAAATCTAATTTTTCATAAATTTTTTATCTTGGCTCCGACTCATTACTAAAGTCAGGAAAAAAATGTTCAGGAGTTTGAAATTCCTCACGTCTAATCTCTGGAACTTTGCCTAAAATTCTAGCCCAAAAATCATAGAAAATTTTCACAGGTTCTTGAGTTACTATGAATATTGTGCAGGCGTGAATTGTGTCGTGCAATAATATTTTGTATCTTGTATCCTATTCAATTTTCTGTCATTTTCAGAATAGAATTCAAGTTATAAAGATGAAACACGTTCAATCAATGATTTGTGTCGCTTGCGTATCATTGGATGAATAGAATTCCAATTTGATACCTGCGTAAAAATTTATTTTCTATGAATGATTTTTTGCTTCGACACCATTTGATGAATGGAGTTTCGATTTGTTACCTGCGTTGAATTCATTTCCGATCATTGATTTAGTTGCATCACGTACTTTCCAATGACTGGAATAACTTTATGTTACATGCCAACATGAAGACAGATCAATTCGACTTACCGATTTTGAATACTTTCGGTCGAAGTTCATGTCAAAGCACGCAAGATATAGACTAAATATTCAATATTTATTTTACGCATTGAATGACAACAATATTCGTCAATTACGTAGTGGAATATATTTTATAAGATGAATACAACTAACGCCAGATTGCGGTATACTGCCGGTAGTTACTTAAAACAATTAGCAAAAGGGGAACTAGAAGGAAATCTGAATACTATATTTGGGAAGCTACGGAATACAGAACAATTTTGGCGTAAGCCTAGATCAGACTTGAATTGCATGATTCAACATTACGGTCCAGCCACGTGGTTCCTTACTTTGAGCCCGAGCGAATATTTATGGACAGATTTGATACAATATCTGCGTGAAGTTAACCCTTCAATGGCGCGCAAATCTGTTAATTCATTAATCACCGCTGATCCTGTATCAGTATCGAGGTTTATGGATAATAAATTTCGGGCTATGTTAAAATTTATATGTTCAGAATCAAACCCAATTGGTAAAGTGATTCATTACTTTTGGAGGCGCGAATATCAAACCAGAGGAACTCAACATTTTCATTTATTAATATGGATTAAGGATGCACCGATTCTTGGTACATCTTCGATGGAAGAAGTTGTAAATTTTATATCGGAGTATTGTACTTGCCGAATTCCCGATAGAAACGTTTCACCGACATTGCATCGTCGTGCTAAAAGTCCACGAGGTAGGACGTTAAGCGGTTTGGAAGTTCTTTTTTTTCTACACCGTTGATGAATGAAAATTCAGTCGCTTACCTGTGACGAAGGCCTTTTGTGCAATATTATATTGTACCTTACACCACATTCCATGGATGAAATTCCAATTGTGCCCATGCGTTGAACTGTTTAGAATATATGATCTTGCGTCTTATTCAAACTTGGGTTTTGAATCTCATTCACAGAATAGAATTCAAGTTATAAAGATGGAACTCCTCCAATCAATGATTTGTGCCGCTTGCATATGATTCGATGAATGGAATTCCAATTTGATACCTGCGTAAGACTTAATTTTCCATGCATGATTTTTCTTCTTTATTACTAATCAAATGAGTAGGACGTTAAGCGGTTTGGAAGTTTTTTTTTTCTACGCCGTTGATGAATAAAAATTCAGTCGCTTACCTGTGACGAAGGCCTTTTGTGCAATATTATATTGTACCTTACACCACATACGATCGATGAAATTCCAATTGTGCCCATGCGTTGAACTGTTTACAATATATGATCCTGCGTCTTATTTAATTTTGTGTTTTGAATCTTATGTGCAGAATAGAATTCAAGTTATAAAGATGAAACAGCTCCAATTAATGATCTGTGTCGCTTGCATATGATTCGATGAATGGAATTCCAATTTGATACCTGCGTAAGACTTAATTTGCCATGCATGATTTTTCTTCTTCATAAGTAATGGAATGAGTAGGACGTTAAGCGGTTTGGAAGTTTTTTTTTTCTACGCCGTTGATGAATAAAAATTCAGTCGCTTACCTGTGACGAAGGCCTTTTGTGCAATATTATATTGTACCTTACACCACATTCCATGGATAAAATTCCAATTCTGCCCATGAGTTCAACTGTTTACAATATATGATCTTGCGACTTATTCAATTTTGTGTTTTGAATCTCATTCGCAGAATAGAATTCAAGTTATAAAGATGGAACACCTCCAATCAATGATTTGTGTCGCTTGCATATGATTCGATGAATGGAATTTCAATTTGATACCTGTGTAAGACTTAATTTGCCATGCATGATTTTTCTTCTTCATAAGTGATGGAATGAGTAGGACGTTAAGCGGTTTGGAAGTTTTTTTTTTTCTACGCCGTTGATGAATAGAAATTCAGTCGCTTACCTGTGACAAAGGCTTTTTGTGCAATATTATATTGTACCTTACACCACATTCCATGGATGAAATTCCAATTGTGCCCATGCGTTGAACTGTTTACAATATATGATCTTGCACCTTATTCAAACTTGGGTTTTGAATCTTATTTGCAGAATAGAATTCAAGTTATAAAGAAGAAACACCTCGAATCAATGATTTGTGTCGCTTGCATATGATTCGATAAATGGAACTCCAATTTGATACCTGCGTAAGACTTAAATTTCTATGCATGATTTTTCTTCTTCATGACTAATGGAATGAGTAGGACGTTAAGCGGTTTGGGAGTTTTCTTTTTCTACGCCGTTGATGAATAGAAATTCAGTCGCTTACCTGTGACAAAGGCTTTTTGTGCAATATTATATTGTACCTTACACCACACTCGATGAATGAAAATCCAATTGTGCCCATACATTGAAATGTTTACAATATATGATCTTGCGTATTATTCAATTTTGTGTTTTGAATCTTATTTGCAGAATAGAATTTATATTATAAAGATGAAACGCCTCAAATCAATGATTTGTGTCGCTTGCATATGATTCGATGAATGGAATTTCAATTTGATACCTGCGCAACACTTTATTTTCCATGCATGATTTTTCTTCTTCACGAATAATTGAATGAGTAGGACCTTAAGCGGCTTGGAAGTTTTTTTTTTCTACGCCGTTGATGAATAGAAATTCAGTCGCTTACCTGTGACGAAGGCCTTTTGTGCAATATTATATTGTACCTTACACCACATACGATCGATGAAATTCCAATTGTGCCCATGCGTTGAACTGTTTACAATATATGATCCTGCGTCTTATTTAATTTTGTGTTTTGAATCTTATGTGCAGAATAGAATTCAAGTTATAAAGATGAAACAGCTCCAATTAATGATCTGTGTCGCTTGCATATGATTCGATGAATGGAATTCCAATTTGATACCTGCGTAACACTTTATTTTCCATGCGGGATTTTTCTTCTTCACGAATAATTGAATGAGTAGGACCTTAAGCGGCTTGGAAGTTTTTTTTTCTACGCCGTTGATGAATAGAAATTCATTCGCTTACCTGTGACGAAGGCCTTTTGTGCAATATTATTGTACCTTACACCACACTCTACGAATGAAAATCCAATTATGCCCATGCGTTGAACTGTTTACAATATATGATCTTGCGTCTGATTCGATCTTGGGTTTTGAATCTTATTTGCAGAATAGAATTTATGTTATAAGGATGAAAGACTTCAAATCAATGATTTGTGTCGCTTGCCTATCATTCGATGAATGAAATTCAATTTGTTGCCTGCGTTGAATTTATTTCCGATCAATGATTTTGTTGCACCACGTACTTTCCAATGACTAAAATAACTTTATATTTATTTTATTTTTTTTGCTTATATTGTTAATCATAATGTGTCTATCATTTGTAATAGCCATTTCTTCTTAGTTATTAACTGGTTAACGACAACGAACGGTCAGATTCACTTGACGTTATTTCGATACGTATTCACCATCTCTAGCTTCATGTCACACCTGGTTTCGTATTGACGGTTGACTGATCATCAGTGACCGTCATCACTAGCGGTGGTCAATACGGTAGAAAAATCGCGTCTGATCTGACAAGCTGACTGACGCTATGACTGCTGAAAAGTGTGCGACAGCTCTGAAATAGATTTTGGTAAAAAACGTCGGAAACACGATTTTAATCATGAACATAATTCGATATCTCCCGCATTATAGCACCTACAGCATTGGTGTTGGTCCCAATCGGAATATAATTTTTTTTCGCTTCTAATTACAATTAAATATTTAGGAATAGAGCTCTGAATTTTAAAAACTAGTACAAAGTTGGGTTAATGTTCAACAAGTTTCGAGAATAAGATACTGCAGTCGCGTCTCGAGAGGCGGTCGGTATGGTAGAAACCGGTATGGTATGGTGGTAAATGTACTTGTCTCGAGACGCTACCGCGTCTCTTGATTAGAATATGGTAAGGCGAGATCCTTAGTGGGGTGGAGCCACTGAATGTGTGTAGTATGGAGAGTGAGAGAGACGCGATAAATTAATCAAATGACCAAAAGAGAATATTTTGCATCCCCTAATCTCGTGGCTACAAAACATTGGGGGATAATGTAATGATTCGAAGTATTTGCCGATCCCACCTTGGAACCAATCTGCGCAATATAACCGAAATATAACGATAATGAGTTGATGGGTGGGGGATTTTTAATTAAGGCCTCCGGGTCATAGAATTCCCGACGAGCTTGAATTTAGTCAATCGTTTCCCGGCACCAAATGGGACAATACTAGTCACTAGGATGGGTCAAAAAAATCGACTATTTTTTTTTTACTTCGTACTCTGAAAAATAGGTTACTAGACACCTCTAGAAAATTCACACCAAATATGAGCTTTTTATTTTAATGCGAAGGTCCTCCGCCTCACAGTTTTTTATTTTTTATGCAGTATTAGAAAAAAAAAATTCATATCGCTCTATCAACTGTTTGTTCAAAATATCCTCTCCCATATACTTGTAGGAAATTGATTGCTCTACAAAAAAGGTCTCTTGCAACTTTTTCGTAAACGTCACTGTTTGAAAGATATTAAAGGTTAAAGTTTAATAATTTTTAGACAAATTTCTGTTTTGCTTATGAATTTTATAACTCGTTAACGAAAAATCATTATGGAAGGCCGAATGCTTAGTTTCGTAGGAAATTAACTGCTCTACAAAAATGGTCCTTTATGATTATTCGATTGAATTAAGCGTTTAAAAGATATTCATCTTCGAACTTCAATGCACGCTAATTATAACAGTTTTTGATTAATAATGCGGAAAATTTTAATTCAGTTTATGAGTTTCAGGGAAATTTATAATAATTTGAGTTTCTATGAACAGAGAAATGTTTTAAACTATTTTTCTAGTTTTTTTTTAGTCGTAAGCTTGTTTGGTTACATCGAAAATAAAATTAGTGCATTATTTCTGACTTAGAGTCAATGATTTATTAAATCTTGAAAAAATAACGTTTTTGTTAGAAATTTATTATGAAAAGTATTAATCTTAAAGAAAACAAATGGTCAATTTGTTATTAAAAAGTTTTTTTATTTAATTATTATTGATAAAAAAAAAGTTCAATTTGTTATTAAAAAGTTTTTTTATTTAATTATCATTAATAATCAAATAAAAAAACTTTTTAATAAAAAATTGAACATTTTTTTTCTTTAAGATTAATACTTTTCATAATAAATTTCTAACAAAAACGTTATTTTTTCAAGATTTAATGAATCATTGACTCTAAGTCAGAAATAATGCACTAATTTTTTTTTCGATGTAACCAAACATGCTTACGACTAAAAAAAAAAATTAGAAAAATAGTTTAAAACATTTCTCTGTTTATAGAAACTCAAATTTGTATAAATTTCCCTGAAACGCCTAAACTAAATAAAATTTTTCCGAATTATTAATCAAAAACTGTTATAATTAGCGTGCATTGAAGTTCGACGATGAATATCTTTTAAACGCTTAATTCAATCGAATAATCATAAAAGACCATTTTTGTAGAGCAGTTAATTTCCTACAAAACTAAGCATTCGGCCTTCCATAATGATTTTTCGTTAACGAGTTATAAAATTCATAAGCAAAACAGAAATTTGTCTAAAAATTATTAAACTTTAACCTTTGATATCTTTCAAACAGTGACGTTTACGAAAAAGTTGCAAGAGACCTTTTTTGTAGAGCAATCAATTTCCTACAAGTATATGGGAGAGGATATTTTGAACAAACAGTTGATAGAGCGATATGAATTTTTTTTTCTAATACTGCATAAAAAATAAAAAACTGTGAGGCGGAGGACCTTCGCATTAAAATAAAAAGCTCATATTTGGTGTGAATTTTCTAATAATTTTCTAAATAATTTGGAGGTGTCTAGTAACCTATTTTTCAGAGTACAAAGTAAAAAAAAAAATAGTCGATTTTTTTGACCCACCCTACTAGTCACCCTAAAGGGATTCCCACATATTATTTATACTTCTATTCACAAATCTTCAATTTTTAAAGTATCGTGTGCCGTTTACGTAGGGCAGAAAAGCTCAGAAGCCCACATTTTTCATAATAATTATATGGAAGCGCTATTTTCTGAATATTCTCGGTTTAGATAATTTGTGTGTGCGTGTATGTGTGTATTTGACAGTATTTTTTGTCTCGTTATATGACGAATGTCTATGGTATGACATAATGATTTGTTTTCATATTTCAACAATCACTTGTATCATTATGACCGGGTTATGCTTCGCATATATTCGTCACTGTATAACGATCGAAACTGAAATTTATATTAAACTGCAAACTCGTCAATGTTAATTCGTGTGATTTTTTTTTCGTTACACTCGCAAGGATTATTGAAGGGAAGCAACTCCCCTTTCCTTTCGATACATAAAATCCTAAATAAATAAAATTATATAAAATAAAAAAAAAAATAAAATAGAGAAATATTACATGTTGTTAGAATTTCACAGTGATCTGAACCTTCGTTCAAAAGTTAAAGCTTTTACAAGGTTGAAAAAATAAATTGCTTCATTATGTAATATCTTCGCCATTTGTTAATATTTCCGATGTTTTTACATATACTTAATCATATGCATAAATGATCTGTAAAAAAATGTTGTCAATATCTGGGTATTGTTTTTTAACCGCGTCTAGAAAATCTCTCATGGACAATTTCAAACGAACATAATCATCAACTGTCTGCTTTGGCTGCCTCTGGTTTTGCCATCGACATATAGATATGGACCGATTATACTGCGAGAAAAAGTGAAATCGTAATAAAAAGAGAGAAGACAGGGTGGGTGTATCCCTCTCTCTCTCTTTTCAGTGAGAGAGAGAGTGAGAGAGGAATACCTAGTCTCCTCTCTTTCTATTACGATTTCACTTTTTCTCGCAGTATTATAAGTCCATATCTATATGTCGATGGGTTTTCCCCACCATGGCCCGGCATTGCCCGCTTCGCTCAGCCAGATGCTTTCGCCTTGTGCCCCACTACCTATGTCGTACCCCCATTTCTGTCCCTACTCATCCCCACCTAACTCGTACAGTCTCGTGCAATTGTTAGTTCGCCGCCAGAGGTGCTACTGCGCTTCTCTAACCGAATTTGAACCCGTACTTAGGCCCTCCTGGACGGATCGATACTGGCGTATCGGCAACCAGAGCACCGCGAGAGCCCGATCAGCCGTAGTCAGGCCGCACGGAGGGGGTACCGCGAGCACCGAGGTATCGACCATCGATAGAGCGTCGAACGGCAGGAGAGGGGCTGCCCCTATCGCCGCTGCAAGCACGAGCGCGCCAGCTTCGCGGCCCCGCGGGGTGAAGAGGAACATCGCGTCGAGAAACACAACGCCCGTCCAACCCCACGTCCCCCACAATTTAAAGAGCGAAGCGACATGTGCATGTAGGGTAAGCGATACAACCCAGATTGTATACACACGGCGGCGAAATAAAAACGATTTTACCTATTTTCTCGTGTCACGAATTTTCTTACGTACTCTTGGCTCAAATTTAATTACTGTGACGTAATATCTACCGTTACAGTATACTGGCAGGGTCAGGGGAAGGGCCATAGCGTCCAGCTATAGAGTAAGGATCGGGGCAAAATGTTGCGTCGAGATTTGGGCGATTAGACCCCCCCTCCTCTATGATACAATCGACGGAAGAAATCTTGCTGGGTCAAAATGACCCTGAATGCAGTCGAAGGGTTAATATGAAGAAAAGGCTAGAATTTGCAAACGAATTCATACGTGGGACAATAGTTTTTTGGGATAAAATTCTCTTTTCTGACGAAAGTAAATTTAATATCTTTCAATCCGATGGTAGATTTTTGGTGTGAAGAAAACCTGATACCGAATTTGACGCAAAGCATATTCAGTCCACCGTCAAACATGGGGGTGGCGGAGTGATGGTGTGGGTATGCACTAGGGTGGTCGTTATTAGGGGTCAAAATTAATTTTACCCTTTCCGCCCCCTAAATCGGTTCGAAATACGTAAAAAGTAATGCTGTCATTTTTTCAGACTTTTAAAAAAATGCTTGACCCTTGACCACGGGGGTTAAAGTTTTCCATTTAAAATACATGGAGTTTTCCTGCGTTTGCAGTCACTATTTTACTGTGGGGCTAAATATGTTTGTAAAATTCTGAAATTTGGAGAAATTAGTTAACAAGCATGTTGCTACATGGACAAAATTTCCCAAACCCCTACCCTCAAAATCTTGTATAAAATCAACATAATAATAATAATTTTTTTTTTTCAAATTTTTTTTTAATTTTGTTTCTTCGTTTTTTGATAAATGTATTTGAAATGAGATAATTTTCTAAACGAGTTACAAATTTTTGAGCATTTTCTCTTTTTTTTGCGTCCGGATGATTTTTTCGATATTCACTCACAATTTGTAAAATGAACTGTTTTTGTTGTTCGTTCCGTGTGAATATTTCATTGTAATCGGTAAACACACATACGAAACACTTGTAGAATATATTTAACTGTAAAGTTTTTAAGTATAGTTCATTTTGATTGTTAAAGTGGACCCTTATATTCATTTATCTACGCGAAACTAGTTGTAGGCGATTAAGTTCAACTGCAACACGTAGGTACCGGTTGATCGTCGCAACATCGCGCACGTGAATTTGCAACTCCCCTGGATATCATTAAATAATCGCGTGATCTACCGTAGACTTACTGTTCAATTAATCCCCAATTAATTGGCTGTAAAATCACGATGTACAATTGCGTCGTATCGTGGCTCGAGTTTCGCACATTTTCCGACGGCACTGTCGCGCGGGGCTCTCCGGGACCCTTTCGCGAGCAGTCCATGTCCGCGCTCTTCTTCTTCTTCTTTTTCTAGTTTTTGGTTGGGGCCTGTCCTCGCTCGACTACATAAATAAACACTTACGAACTTGTAGCGGCATGTGCCTTAACCTCATTTCGAAATGACTGCACAGCCTGATCTACGCCAAAATATTTTTTTACTCGGCGACCTCGATACTCAGATCTATGGAAATAAATTGCCATAAAAAAAACAGGTGCTCAAAGTTCTGTTTTTCAACATTCGAGAAGTCAAATTTAATACACGGGACAGTGCAAGATTAGTCATAAGAGAAGTGAAATTTTTTTGGGACAAAGCCCGATTGCCAATTCAAAACGAATCCCGTTGTATAGATAAACTGTTGGCTTTGCATCAGGAATGGACAGATTTGCAAAGACACAGAACAAGAGCTTCGAATCGTGAAAAAGAAGAACTTTTTTCTTCTCAACTTAATAATTTATTTGATATTGCGCATGGAAATGTTCTGGAAGAAGTTGATAAAAAAAAGGATGTTTCTTGAAAATCAACGACGAAATGGTCGCGTCGGATATATCCACAATGTCGAAGGATTTTTCGAAAGAATGGAAAGAGAAGAGGAAAGGCGAAACGAAATTATATCTGAAAGACAATACAAAAGTCGCATGGACATTGATTTGATAGGTAAGTCATGACGTTTACTTTTAATATTATTTGATAATTTACCGACACCAATAGGTGTGCGGTCGGAGTGCGACTCCGGCGGTCCCACGAGTTAAGCAGCAAATTTGCCGGCCAGTACTTGGATGGGTGACCGCCTAGTCGTTCACCGGCTGGCGCATCAATTGTGGAGCGGGAGACCAGTGCCTTTGGGGCCCCGGTGGTGCATTCGAGGTGGAGTACTATGTGCTCCTACATGCATCACCGGAGAACCATAGAAACATAGGGTCGACTGTACCGGCACGGGTTTTCTGCAGTTTCCCCGTGTCCACGGCAAATGCGGTACAGCGGTATGTCAAGTCGTCTGCAGACGCACGGGAGATAACAGGAGAACACGTAAAAGGGGGAAAGTCGGAGAATACCTTGTAAAAAACTAAATAAAGTCGTGCAAGTAAAACTCTCACCTACCTATTATTTGATAATTTTACGTTATATCAAAATTATATCAAAACAATTATAATTTGTTTCAGACAATTTCGTGGAACTATCGTCAAGTGAAGAAGGGCCAGCCTCCCAAACTCCGAGTCAAGGAAGTATTGGGACATACTCCAATATTTCTCTTAAAAACGACAGTGAAGATGAAGCTGGGCCAGCGGCGTGCAAAAAATCTCGAGGGAATGTCAATATATTCAATGGTAAAGTCGTCGCCGTCCTCGACAGATGTGAAGTGAGTGATAGAGATGCAGTACATCTAGTTGCTGCAATAGCGGAAGCTCTAAACGTTGATCTACGATCCTTGACTCTCAACCGAACATCGATTCGACTATATCGACAGAAAGTGCGTGCAGCAAGAGCTGATCAAATTAAAAAGATTTTCAAAACCGAAACGTTGGACGCTCTCGTTTTACATTGGGACGGAAAACTATTAATGGATCTAACAAAACGGGCTATGGTTGATAGACTACCTGTAGTTGTGACAAATGGTAGCGTTGAAAAGCTCCTTGGTGTTCTAGCATTAGAAAACGGCAAAGGTGTAACCCAAGCAAATGCGATCCATGATGTTCTAAGAGATTGGGGACTTTGCGAATCAGTGAAGGCTCTTTGCTGTGACACAACGGCATCTAATTTAGGAAATAAAAACGGTGCAGCAATACTATAAGAGAACCTGTTGCAAACAAGTCTTTTGTTCTTGCCTTGCAGACACCACATCTTCGAATTGGTGTTGCGCAGCGTATTTGAACTAAAATTGCCACTTACAACTGGGCCTAACATTCCACTATTCAAAAATTCTCGCGACGCTTGGAAAAAAATGGACAGAACCAGTTACAAAAGTGGAATCGAAGATGAATACGTCAAGGGAATTTTGATACCTAACCACGTCGAAAGGATAAGATCATTTGCAGAGAATGCATTGAAAAACTTTCAACCGAGAGATGATTACAAGGAGTTCCTAGCGTTAACCCTCCTTTTTATTGGATCTGTCCCACTCACTGAGGTCACGTTCAGTTACCCGGGAGCATTTCATCACGCACGGTGGATAGCGAAAACAATATATTGCCTGAAAATGTTTATGTTTCGAGAACAATATCCAATGACAGATGGGGAACGATTGGCGGTTCGAGACATATCGATATTTATCGTGATGCTGCACGTTGAAGTCTGGTTTACTGCTCCACTTGCGTCAGCAGCACCGAATAACGATTTACAGTTTTTGAAAAACCTCTACAACTATAAATCGATTGATGAAGAGCTCTCGAATGTCGCTCTTAAAAAATTTAGAAACCACTTGTAGTACCTGAATGCTGAGGCAGCTGCGATGTCATTTTTTGACGAAATTGTGTCATTTGATACTAAGCGCAAGATGGTTTTGGAATTAAATCCACACGAAGAAATTGATGAATTATTCCCCAAACGGATCCAGATCAATCTTAAAGATATTGGTGGTTTCTGTGACAAAGAAATGGATCATTTTGTAACCCCTCAAACGCTCAACTTTTTTCGAAGGTTCGGAATAAATCACGAATTTCTAAAGACTGATCCATCTGTTTGGAGTCAGAATAAAGATTTCGCAATCGGTTTAAAAATCACAAAACAACTAAAAGTGATTAACGACGTCGCGGAAAGAGGTGTTTCTCTGTTCACCGATTACAGTGAAATACTCACACGGAACGAACAACAAAAACAGTTCATTTTACAAATTGTGAGTGAATATAGAAAAAATCATCCGGACGCAAAAAAAGAGACAATGCTTAAAAATTTGTAACTCGTTTAGAAAATTATCTCATTTCAAAAACATTTATCAAAAAACGAAGGAGCAAAATAAAAAAATTATTATTATTATGTTGATGTTATACAAGATTCTGAGGGTAGGGGTTTGGGAAATTTTGTCCATGTAGCAACATACTTGTAAACTAATTTCTCCAAATTTCAGAATTTTACAAACATATTTAGCCCCACAGTAAAATAGTGACTGCAAACGCAGGAAAACTCCATGTATTTTAAATGGAAAACTTTAACCCCCGTGGTCAAGGGTCAAGCATTTTTTTAAAAATCTAAAAAAATTACAGCATTACTTTTTACGTATTTTGAACCGATTTAGGGGGCGGAAAGGGTAAAATTAATTTTGACCCCTAATAACGACCACCCTAGTATGCACAAGTTCATCTGGGGTTGGGGAGCTTGCTTTTATCGACGGAACGATGGATCAGCATGTGTATTTGAATATTTTAGAAGAAACTCTTAAGAAACGTGCGGAAAAGCTGGATTTGGGGCCTAATTTTTAATTCCATCAGGACAATGATCCAAACCACACTGCTCATAAAGTTGACGAATGGATTATTTTCAACATCTCATACACGTTACCATTCCCATCACAATCACCAGACTTCAATCCGATTGAAAATATCTGGCATGAGTCGGAACGGAGGATCAGAAAACACCATATTTCCCGTAAAACTGACCTCAAAAAAGTCCTTCAGCATGATCGGAATATCCTTGATCCTGAAGTCATACGAAAGGTGGTGCGCTCTATGCCTAACAGATTGCGGGGGAATCGTAGAAAAAAAGGACTGCCGACTAAATATTAATATTTTTTTTTCTACGTTTACGCCTTGTGCCAATACTTTTGTACCCGTTCAAATGAACATTGCAATATATATCCATTTTTTTGCTACCAAATTGTTTGCAATCGATCTTTTTGTGTTATAATAAATTGTGAGATATGATAGCATCATTATGTTAAATAAAGCCGATCTGAACTGTACTGCCGTAGTTACTAGAACTACCTACACCCTGGTGGCACCACTGTGCCAATAGTTTCGTTCGTCACTGTATATCTGCGATCGACCCTATCGGATGCGAGCGGTCGTTGCGGCCACTCTGGGAACCTTGCTATTTCCCGGATTTTTAACTCCCGGCTGAAAACGGGAGTTATGTGTTTCGTTGTGTTCCCGCGAAACAGCGATTCCTAATTCACGAATGTTTGCTCAAACGCCTAATCTTCTACAAACGAATATTTGCACATCGGTTCCGTTGACCACACAGATGTTTTATGAATCATAATATTTATGATCAGATGTGAATTCGTAAAGATAATAGATGTTGAAAAAACGCGTTTTTTCGAAATTTCCATATCGATGCTGGCCACAGTAGAGCTCCAGCGAGCCCGCTGATTGGCTAGGCAATACTCGCATCGTTCTTCATAGCCTAACTTCATTCCGATGTCGAGTCGTCTGCTTTGACGACAGGGACGGATCTAACGGATCTAAGCGGTGTTTCCAAACAGGGGCGAATCTAACGGATCTAAGCGGTGTTTCCAATAACTTTTTTTTATTGATTGATTTCGTACGAACGATATTTTTTTCATGAGTGCATTTTTTATTTAACGTTCAATAATGTTAGCAGGATTGATCTACTGCTGATTTCATCAATCACGTCGGATTAATAGTTCTGGATACTTGTGCGCGATTAATTTCTGGATTTGGGCGCGAAATTAAGATATTTGTGAATGTGGAGGTTAGGTCGGATGACGTGGTTATGCCCGGTGATTTTGTTTTATTTATGATTATCAACTGATTTCACGTACGAACGAAATTGTTTAATGAGTTCATTCTTTTTTATTCAACGTATGATAATCTTATCAGGATTGTGAAAAACGTGAATATGGATGTTTAACTAGACGATGTGGTTATGCCCAGTGATATTGTCTACCTCGGTGGAATTGGCAATTTGAAAGAAAAAAATTGTTGTCGGACTCAATTTTTTACTTTATCCTCCAACCGACAAAACTTTTAGACAAAGCGATTTGTCAGAATGCACAATATGTATATTTGTTTTCATTGTTTTTCCTATATGAGTCAGGTCCTTTTCGAAGCAGCATTCATTCAACGTTCACTCGTCGAAGCAGCATTCATTCAATGTTCACTCGCTTAAGACATATTCAAAACTTGTAATGACTGGAAAGGACGAGCGGAATGTGCTGCCATATGGTCAAGGCTACGTCGAGCCGTGCTCAAAAAACTGTACAATGAACAGAAATTTGGTCTAGGCTACATAGAGCCGCGCTTAAAATCTCCATAATGCACTGAGATTTGGTCAAGGCTCTATTAAGTCGCCCTCAAGACTGCACGATGGGCTGACAATTTGTCATGGCTACATGGAGCCGCGCTGAACAATCACATGATGCGCTGACATTTTGCTGCGACTGTACTCAACTGCGCCCAAGGAAAACCAGCATGTGCCGCAGCTAGTCGATACTTTTAAAGTCTTGTCACATCAAATTTCCATACAGTGGTCACGTTTTACGATATTAAATCGATAAACAATAGTACATTATGACACTAGTAGGAAAAATTGTTTTGTGACGTGGACGTCTTGTTCGAGCTAAATGATTCCAATCATTGGCGGACGTGGAGAAAATTATATCGAATTATCTTTAAAAAGTATGAAATAAAATAAATTTAAAAAATTTAAAAAAACTCCCGGCTGGAGTAAAAATCGAACACAAAAAACGTAATCTGATAGAAAGCATGAATAAAATTCATGAATCTCAAAAGTATACAACAAAAAAGGATGAAATAATTCAAGAAGTCATCTTAGTTTATTCATAGTTTGAATTATGATCGTTCGTTTGTATGAGTTCAATTTTTTGAATCGTGGGAATTTCCTCACTGCCCTCAATTCAGTCGGGAGACGTCATTCATTAAACATAAAGGTGATATAGGATATAGATGTTTAACAGTGCAAAGAAGACGCTATTAATTGAACATGAAGACGATCTGGATTTAGATGTTGGACGATACGAAAGAAAACGTCCTCCGACTTATGTTTAATGAATGACGTCTCCCGACTGAATTGAGGGCAGTGAGGAAATTACCACGATTCAAAAAATTGAACTCATACAAACGAACGATCATAATTCAAACTATGAATAAACTAAGATGACTTCTTGAATTATTTCATCCTTTTTTGTTGTATACTTTTGAGATTCATGAATTTTATTCATGCTTTCTATCAGATTACGTTTTTTGTGTTCGATTTTTACTCTAGCCGGGAGTTTTTTTAAATTTTTTAAATTTATTTTATTTTTATTTTTATTTTTATTTTTATTTTTATTTTTATTTTTATTTTTATTTTTATTTTTATTTCTATTTTTATTTTTATTTTTATTTTTATTTTTATTTTTATTTTTATTTTTATTTTTATTTTTATTTTTATTTTTATTTTTATTTTTATTTTTATTTTTATTTTTATTTTTATTTTTATTTTTATTTTTATTTTTATTTTTATTTTTATTTTTATTTTTATTTTTATTTTTATTTTTATTTTTATTTTTATTTTTATTTTTATTTTTATTTTTATTTTTATTTTTATTTTTATTTTTATTTTTATTTTTATTTTTATTTTTATTTTTATTTTTATTTTTATTTTTATTTTTATTTTTATTTTTATTTTTATTTTTATTTTTATTTTTCGTTTATTTTTTTTTGTCGATTTATTTGTCGAGCATTAATACAACCGAAACGAGTAGAGTCAGCCGGCCAATAAGGGCAGAATCGTTCCGGCAAAGAGGCAGGAGTGACTCGGCGGGAAACTGCAAGGAAATTTTGAAACGCAAAAGGGCAGAACTTGAACAAGGCCTATTGAATACATTTTTTACAAACGCGCCATTTAAAAAAAGTAACCGAACCCTACTGTTGTGTATTGACGAGACACATATAAGTTAGGATATATATTTATTATTCAGGAAACCCATTACCCGGTTCTACAGATACTAATTATTGCTACAGCACAGCGCGTGCTTCTTTGGATACGTCGGGCGTGCGACTGCCTTGGGTCTCGTACGGTCACACCGCTAACCCAGCCTAACAATACATCACAATTTCTTCTCCCTTACGCGAAGTACAACTTAATTCATCGCTCCCTTATCGGCTAAGCGCTTCGAAACTCTTCTAGCTTGAACGACTTCAGTTTGAGATTTTCCTGGACTATTACGGTTCACATTTGAACTTATTTCTTCTCTATATTTTAGAATTTGGTCAACGTGCCTTTTCCAACACTTTCCAGGCGAAACCTCAACTTCGAAGTTTACCGGTGACAATTGAGCCGTGATAATCGCAGTAATCTTCTTATTTGGGTTAGATGAGTAGTCGTTCACCCAGACTCTTTCTCCCTCTACGAATTTAATATTACGTGACCTTTTTAGGCCAAGTGTCTGCTGTAGTTGTGCATTCTTAATTTTAGCCGATACGTTTGGTCTCAAGAGGTCGAGTTTTGTACGTAGCTCCCGTTTGTATATCATCCACACTGGCGATCGACCGGTAGAGCAATGTTCAGTGCTTCTGTAATCAAACAGGAATTTATCAATAGCTTTACCTAGTTTTTTTCCAGATTTAATCATTTTGTTAATTTTGTCCTTGAACGTTCCTACAAAATTTTCCGCCGCACCGTTTGTAGCCGGGTGATATGGTGCTGAAAATGTATGTTTTATTTCGTTTGCTTTCATAAATGTTTCAAATTCTATACTTGTGTATTGACGACCATTGTCAGTCACCATGTGGTTCGGAAAACCGTATCGTGCGAACAGTTCTTTTAACTGAGCTATTGCTCTATCGGTCTGTGTATTCATTCCCATGTCGAAAATTTCTGGCCAATTTGCTTTAAGCGTCGATTACTAACATAAACATGTGGCCTTGGAACAGCCCGAGAAAGTCACTATGGATCCTACTCCAGCATTTGTTCGGCGATGGCCACGGATTCAGCGGTACTTTTGGCGGTGCTTTTCTTCCTTGCATACACACTTTGCATGTAGCCGATAATTCTTCTAAGTGTGAGTCAACACCAGGCCACCAAACGTATGATCTCGCTCGCATTTTCATTTTCACACTACCAAAGTGAGAGTCATGCAATTCCTGCAGGATTTGGGGTCTGAGACTTTCCGGTACAATAATACGATAACCCCATAAACTGCAATCTTTCTCAATGTACAATTTATCTCGTTTCACGTAATACTTTTGCCCGATTTCATTGAGATGTTCGTGTTTTGGCCATTCATTTTTCACGTAATGGACTATGTTACGCAATATTGCATATTTTAAAGTTTCTTTTGCGATTTCTTTCGCAGTGATTACTTTTAATTCTTCCACGACATAGTTTATTGATACAAAATTTGTACCGAAAACCGGTGTACTATCTTCGATTGGTAGTCTCGATAAAGCGTCACAGTTGCCGTTCTTTTCGGTATTAATATATTCAATCTTATACGTGAAATGTGATAGGAAATAGGCCCATCTTTGAAGGCGACGGGCTATCGTTAAAGGGATTTCCTGATTCGGTCCAAAAATATATATTAAAGGTTTATGATCTGTCTTCAAAATTACCTCTCTACCGTATACATAATTGTAGTATTTTTTGAAGCCAAAAACGATTGCACCAGCCTCCTTGTCAATAATGGCTCTATTCAGTTCTTTCTCCGGGATAATTTTTGATGCGAACTCAAGAGGTCTTTCAACTCCATTCGCATCTCGCTGCGACAATATGGCTGAGAGCCCGTACATTGAAGCGTCGCAAGCAAGCACAAGTTCTTTAGTCGGGTCGTAATTTGTCAAGACTTTAGGTGACGCGATCTCATTTTTCAACCAACGATACGCTTCATCACACTGAGCATTCCAGACATATTCAGTATTCTTTGTTAAGTCATACAGTGATTTTAAACGGGACAGGCGGTCGGGTAAAAATGGCTCATAATACGTTACAAGTCCTAAGAATGATAATAATTGTTTTTTATTTTCCGGTACTGTTCCTTTACTATGGCGTCTACTTTCTTCTGTGAAGCGCATAGTTCACCGTTTCGGATTATGAAACCGAGGATCTCTAATTCTTCCTTTAAAAAATCACATTTTTTTGCATTCACACGAAATCCATACTCTTCTAATCGCTGCAGGACTCTGTACAATGTATCGATGTGTTCTTCGTCGTTTTTACCCGTAACGTAAACATTATCCAAATAGATAGCAATCTGTCCGTTAATGCCTCGTAAACAATCCTCAACAATTTTCTGAAATTCCCCCGGACCCGACGCAACTCCCTCTGTTAACTTTGTATACCGATACAAACCAACGTGCGTAATAATCGTTAACATATCTCGTGACTCTGGATGAATCGGAATTTGCATATAGGCATGCGTTAAGTCCACTTGACTCATTTTCAGACCACCTTGTAGTATTCCAAAGATATCATTAATAGTCGGTAACGGGTGCCTGTTTATTATCAAACATGGGTTTACTGTCAACTTGAAGTTACCGCATATTCGCACGCTCTCATCATCTTTGATAATTGGGACGATGGGCGTAGCCCATTCACTCGTTTCGACACGCTCAATATGTCCTAGGTTTTCTAATCGTTTTACTTCTGCTTCGACTTTACTCTTCAGTGCGAACGGTACGTGCCTCAGCTTACATGCCTTTGGCGTGGCATTTTCTTTCAAGACTAACTTTATTGTACCCCTTTTAAAACATCCAATTCCAGGGCCAAACAACGTTGGAAATTTTTTCGCCATTTTTTCACTTAGCTTGTTCTCGGTGTATGATTCTATACTGTTTAATTGAAGCAATGGCCAAAATCCAAAAGCATGTAACCAGGACCTCCCAAACAACGTTGCACCTTTTCCCGGCATTACAAGTGCATCTAACTTCATTGTCTGATTATTAAAACAAACGTTTAAATTACGCAGTACGCCTACTGGTTTTACTTTCAGATTATAAGCATTCATGGAAAACGAAACATTAGAAAGTTTTAAATGTGGGAAACAATTGTTTCTCGTTTCATCCGACACGATACTCCAGTACGAGACCCAGTCTACTTCCATTTTCAAATCAACCGAGTTCACAACTACGTCAAAATACATCGGTGTCAGCGCGGCCCTCGAATCTATTATACTACTTGTTTTGTTTTGCCCGTTTACTACTTGTTTTGTTTTATTACCGTGCGGCGTCAGGTTGTGAAATTCGTAAGTTTCGTCTTCTTCCTCTTCGTCGCTCTCGGCATCATTAGTTTCCTCTCCGTGCATGTGTTGTAGTCTCCGAAGTTGAGCTCGACACGCTGCTTGGATATGACCCTGTCGATTACACTGCCGGCAAACCTTGAATCGGTGCTTACATTCCTTGCCGATGTGTCCTTTGTTCCCACAGCAGTAACAGATTATTAATTCTCGTGTATTTTGATTTCGTTCTCCGGATAGCGGTTGTGCCCCTTGCCGTTTAGCAGTCCCACTGTACCGTACATTATTATTACCACCACGATTACTTTTCCAACCGAGTGCATGTACATCTTTTTCTAGTTCGTTCACTTCACTCCTCTTGTCTGTCAGCGTTGCGTCTTTCTCTGCTTTCTCCCGTGCTAGTACTATTTTGTAGGCTTTTTCGTATGTTAACGTATCTTCTTTGAACAACTCCGTTTTTGTAGCATGATCACGCAGTCCACATACCAGTTGATCTCGGAGGGCTGTTTCCACCGACGAAAAATTGCAATTCAGCGACAGCTCTTTCAAACGGGCTATATAGTCCGATATCGTCTCTGTCATTGTCTGTTTCGCCGCATAGAAATTACACCTCTCCATTGTTTCTGATGGCTTGGGGCATAGGTGTTCGGATAGCACTTTTACGATGTCCTCGTAGGTTTTGTCTTTAAGTTTTGTCGGGTGACAGAGATTTCTCGCTAGTTTGTAGGTATCAGGGCTTACTTTTGTCAACAAGATAGCAATCTGCTTCGTGTTGTCCCTAACATTATTGACTATGAAAAATAATTCCAGTCTCTCCACAAACGTTTCCCAGTCGTCCTTGCCGAGCTCGAACTCCAACTTGATTTTGGATTCCACCGCTGCCATTTCACTCACACTGGTATCGTCGTTACGTCTTTGCACTATAGTTTCACTCTTTTCTCCCTTTCCTAGCTTCTCCCTACACGAGTCCAGATGCCCAACCAATTTCTTCTGTAATCTACTCGTCGAGTCCTTCGTTTCCCATGTGATACCCGCCTTGTCTAATCGTGTGCACAATTCTTTCCTTGTGAGCGCTTCTACTTCGATGTCGCATTTACTTCCAGCACTATCTGCTTTGTCCGACATTAGCTTTTACACGCGGTGCCGGTTCGAGATATCCTCGTCGCCAATTGTTGTGTATTGACGAGACACAAATAAGTTAGGATATATATTTATTATTCAGGAAACCCATTACCCGGTTCTACAGATACTAATTATTGCTACAGCACAGGGCGTGCTTCTTCGGATACGTCGGGCGTGCGACTGCCTTGGGTCTCGTACGGTCACACCGCTAACCCAGCCTAACAATACATCACACCTACGATCCCCAGAGACACCTACCACCAGCCCGACTGTTTTACCGACCGAACCGAGAAAAGACCCTCTACAAGTTGATACCGAGCGTAGCCCAACTATTTTCGTCGAATCCGGAGAGCCTACAGATACCCGAGACAGCAAACTGCGCACCGTGGATGCAATTTCGAACCCAACCGATGCAATGCCGAACTTTATGCAGCACATAATTAATCAACTTAACTCTATGCGCGTGGAAAACAATAGTAACACGGAAAAAATCGAGCGCAAACTGGTTGAGGCCTCCGCAGCAAACACGAGCCAGCTAAAAAAATTCCGGTCAGAAATTCGAGCGGAAGTGAAAGAAACCGTAACAACCCTCGATAACTCCGTAAAAGCACTAGAAGCTACTTTTCTTGGCAGACTCACAGCCCTTGAAAAAAAAATCGATGAATCGAATGTCCGAGAGGAACTTGCTGCGCTCGACGACCGAATTAGCCGCCTAGAAAATCGTGCGACCGGCGTGGGTGACCAAGCCGAAATGGCAAAACTTTTAAAACGTCTCGACGAACAAGAGAGAGCCCTAAAATGGGGATGGTGGCTAACTGACTTTCGCCGATCTGCTTTTTCCCACTTGGGTTTCGTCCCAGTTGGGTTTCATCCCAGACTGACTTTTTTTACGAGATGAAGTGATCACGTGACGCTTGAATTATCTCGAGCGTCGCGCGGTCGCCCGAGCTTCGTTGATGCCCGAGCGCTCACAAAGGCGCCCGACCGCGCGTCAGATCAGTGAGCCTCAATCGGTCGATGCTCCAAGAAATGTATGGCACGCGAGTACTTAGCGCTCTTTTGAAACGCACCTTGTCGTTGTTATTCCCGAATATCGTCCCGAAAACGTTACGTCATGTTGAATCTCATGTTCGTTGCTCATATGATATAGTGATGTGCATCTAATGATGTAATTATATATTAATTTTTGATTCGCCTAGAAAATTCGGTAAGAGCTATTTGCTACGCTGTCTAGTAGTAAAATTTTTTTTTCCATTCAACTATATTCTAATGCTAGGAGGGAATAAATTTCTGACACACTGGAAATGTTTATATCGTCGCTGAGAATATTTCCGTGTTGAGTACGGCGTTAACCGGTTATTGTGAGTACACGGAAGTGAACCTGTAAGCTTAAAAAAATTTTTTTAAAAAAATTAAAATAAAAATTTGTAACTTTTTTGTTTTTTTACTAAAAATGAAAATTCTTCCACCACAATCAACTAGGTACAAACGATTCTCTATCGATATACATTTTCCGATTTGGGTATCGTTACAAGGGGAGGGCCAACATAGTCCGTTTCCGATTCGGTTCTAATTTTGCACACGTAAAGGTTGAGGTCACAGGTATAACAGGTGCAAATATTAAAACGCGCCTCTCAAGCGTTCTCGAGATAGAAATTCTTGGAAATTTTCGTGCCTTTATGTACCTTCTACGTTAGCCGAACAACAGCGAGCGGCGTGGCGCAGCGGCAACGGCTTCGCTTCGTAAGCGCGTGGTCGCTGGATCGAATCTCGCTGTGGAAACTTTTTTTTTTCTTTTTCTTTCTAATAATTTGAAAAATCATTCAAAATTATGTGTCTTTACAAATGTGTGTGCTTTTGAATCGATTTTAACACCAAATTTTGTAACAGGAGAGGGATTCTGAAAAAATTGTACAGGAGGTTGAAAAATGAATAGTTTTATTCCCGGTATTGTATACAAGTAGGTATTCGGTCAACTTTTTTTTATTCAAAATCTTCATTTTCGAGTGATGAAGGACTGCACGAAGTCGGGTGATACAGGTCGTAGAAACACGGGAAGCAGAAATTCTTGCGGTACCTTGCGCACGTGACGAAAGCCGTATTTTCGCACTCACAGGGTTTTTGTAGAACATCTACCGCAAATCAGACTTGATTGACATTTATGAACGAGGTCCTGTCGTCGCACAATTTGGCCGCAAACCACGCGTATTTCAACATATCGCCGAAAATTGGTGCTGACAACTGATGGTGCACGAGCGACTGAATTTTGATGCAATCTTCTCTCGAATTTATTTCCCTGTTACGTTCGATAATGTAGGCGCAGTTCTGTAATCTTTTGATGAAGTTCTTCACTTGGCGGTAAAAATAAACGTCGCAGGGCTGCACTAATGGAGTGCATTTCGGTGGAATGACATGTAAAAGCACACACATTTGTAAAGACACATAATTTTGAATGATTTTTCGAATTATTAGAAAGAAGAAGAAAAAAAAAAAGTTTCCACAGCGAGATTCGATCCAGCGACCACGCGCTTACGAAGCGAAGCCGTTGCCGCTGCGCCACGCCGCTCGCTGTTGTTCGGTCAACGTAGAAGGTACATAAAGGCACGAAAATTTCCAAGAATTTCTATCTCGAGAACGCTTGAGAGGCGCGTTTTATTATTTGCACCTGTTATACCTGTGACCTCAACCTTTACGTGTGCAAAATTAGAACCGAATCGGAGACGGACTATGTTGGCCCTCCCCTTGTGAGTTATGGGACTTAAAAAAAAATTCATCCCTCAACTTTAACGAAACCCAAATCGGAAAATGTATGTCGACAGAGAATCGTTTGTAGTTGATTGTAGTGGAAGAACTTTTGTTTTTAGTAAAAAAAACAAAAAAGTTACACATTTTTTTTTGTTCATTCTTTTTTTAAAATTTTTTTTTTAACACGTTGAACGCCACGGGGGTCACCGGTGACCGGCTCAACTTGGCAGTGACGCCCTGTCAAATTGGCGTGGCATTCAACGTGTTAAGCTTACAGGTTCACTTCCGTGTACTCACAATAACCGCTTAACGCCGTACTCAACACGGAAACATTCTCAGCGACGATATAAACATTTCCAGTGTGTCAGAAATTTATTCCCTTCGTGAGCGCTCGGGCATCAACGAAGCTCGGGCGACCGCGCGACGCTCGAGATAATTCGAGCGTCACGTCATCATTTCATCTCGTGAAAAAAGTCAGTCTGGGATGAAACCCAACTGGGAAGAGACCCAAGTGAGAAAAGGCAGATCGGCGAAAGTCAGTTAGCCACCATCCCCTAAAATGCAATAATATCGTAATTAAAGGTCTAGAGCGCGATGACCGAACAACACGGGTCATAGTCGAAAACTTTCTACGGCAGGAATTTGGGATAGAAAACGCAGTCAACGACTTAAGAGACATGTGGCCAAGGCTCAACCTGATATTCGTCAGCCTTCGTAGTCGTGCCGTTAAAGAGGATATAATGCGACAAAAAAATGCGAACTCACCCCACCGGGAATGGAAATATACAACATAATCAAAAATAAAGCCCAAGGATTCCGCGAGGAGGGGAAAAAGGTCAAAATCTCGTACCGTAAACTCTGCGTTGACGGGGGTGTGGTTGTCCTGGGACCGAACAAAAAACCAATTGGTGGGGGAAACTGAAAGAAAAGTCCCAACTGCTGCATCTGGCAGTATCCACGCTCCTTCAAAAAACTAAGGACAATCAAGGTACTCTTTTGGAATGCTCAGGGTATAAACAACCTAAGCAATAACGAATTGCAGGAACACATCGACGTTGGATGCTTCTACGAGACCTGGAGCGAACGGAGCCAATACTTAGCCTTACCGGCAGACTTGCGAGACTACTTTAACGTTTGGGTCCCTGCGACGAGGCATAGTGCAGTGGGGCGTGCAAGTGGCGGACTGGTGACTGCAGTGTCCCAAAACCTAAATGTGAAAATTGTGGATGTGTCTCCCCGGTGGTGCACTGTGAGAATTTCCGGTGCAACTTGGCATGCGATAATCGCCTCATTTTATTTCAGTCCTGCCCTCGATTTGTTAGTTTTATTAGACTTACTGCAACCGATACTGAACGATATTCTCGCGAAATTTCCAGAGGACATTATTATACTCGGCGGAGATTTTAATGCTCGCGTGAATGTTGACGATGACCTACCTCCTGAAATCTTCTACGATACCGCGCTATATGGAAAGCGAGAAGCCTACGATAAAATTGCAAACGGCAGAGGGATCGCGCTGCAAAATTTCATGGCTGAAAATGGCTTTGTACTACTTAACGGACGGACGGAAAGTGACAGACCGGCACACTTTTCATTTACAAGCGTCAACGGCTCAAGCACCGTAGACTTAGTATGGATATCAGCCGCTAAGTTAGAATTTGTAACCGACCTCAAAATTGGCGTAGATCTTATGGGTTCAGATCATTTCCCAGTCGTCATCGAGTTATCTGATGATGGCAACGTGCCTGAGCCGGAGAGGAGCAATACTACAGTCGACACGGCAGTCCAATCTTCGCTAAAGAGGAATAACGAAAACAGCACAGCATTCCAAGACAGACTGATGTTGTCCCCGCGGATTTCCATGAATTTCACCACGGCGACCATAAACGATATTAGCAATAACTTGACAGACGCAATCATCGAGACAGCGCAGGCAGTGGGTATGATGAAGCGGCGAGCCCCCATGCCCCCTCGATGGATTAATAAAGCATGGTTTGATAAAGATTGCAATGCAGCAAGGCGAGAACTAATCAACCTTCTTAAAGTCACGAAAAGCTCGAAATACCAAAGAAATATACTCGGTCTGTATCTAGAAGAAAGAAAAAAGTATAAACAGTTGCTGACAAGCAAAAAGAAAGCATTCACGGAAAAACGAACAGAAAAATTTGCGAACGTTAAAAACCCGAAGTTGTTCTGGAGCCCCGTCAGAAATTGTAAAGCCAAACCGAGACTTGTCTGCAGCCCTTCGCTAAAGGCATGGAACGAATTCTTGTGCAATATTTACCCGCCGAGGCTAAGGCTTAACGCCATATTTTCAAACGCCCCGAACCCACTTCTGGACCGGCCCATAACCGTCGATGAACTTTTGTCAAGTATAGCTAAAACCAAAAACGGAAAAGCCCCGGGTGTGGACAGTATTTCTGCGGAGTTTTACAAGGCACTGCCAAACGAATGGGTGTTATATCTTCTAAGTATGTTCAACAAGATCCTGAAAACAGAGGAGCTCCCTAGCGTTTGGTCAAAGGTTACTCTTTGTATGCTCCATAAAAAGGGCAACACCTCGGACCCATTAAACTATCGCGGAATTGCACTGGTCAACAATATTACAAAACTTCTCACACAAATAATCAATAATAGAATCGAAAAATGGGCCTCGGAGAACGATCTGCTGCCGGAAGAACAGGCGGGCTTTAGGAAAGGCAGAGGAGTAATGGACAATTTGTTTACATTACAGACTGCAATACACCTGAGACTTCGTCAAGACGGGGGCAAAGCATTCGTGCTCTTTGTGGACTTTCGTCGAGCCTTCGACTCAGTTCCTCAAAATAAACTTTGGGAAAAAATCTACAGACTAGGGATCAGTCCGAAATTAATAAGAATTGTCAAAAATTTATACGACGCGGCGACTCTCCAAATAAAAACAAAAACGGGCCTGACGAACGAAACTAACGTAAGCGAAGGTGTATTGCAGGGCGAAGTATTAAGTCCGCTGCTGTTTATTCTGTATCTGTCCGATATGTCCTCGCACTTTCGTAAACAAAATTGCAGAGGAATCGATTCAAACAGTCACACCGACGTACTGATGTTACTATATGCGGATGACCTAGCTATAGTGGCATACTCCCCGGCGGACCTCAGGGTCAAACTGCGTATTCTGGCTAGTTATTGTGATAAAAACGGACTTACTGTAAATACGGAAAAAACGAAAATCATGGTTTTCAGAGCGGGCGGGAAGCTGGGCAAAGAATCAAGAATTTTCAGCTATAAGGGCAACAACGTCGAAGTAGTAAACAAGTACACGTATCTTGGGGTACCTTTCTCCAGCTCCTCGCTCGGTCTCTTGGCTGCAAACTCAGCGGTGAACAAGACCAAAATCGCCTCATCGTCTGTCTTGTCTATTTTAGCCGCATCAAAAGCCGACTCGTGGGATGGAATAGTAAAAATCTTTAATAGTATGGTTGCATCTACCCTGTTGTACACTGCCCCGGTCTGGGGATTATGACCCACATCGGTATTAGAAAAGGCACAACTCGATTTTTTTAAGAGACTCCTTCACCTCCCAAGATGCACACCAGGTTACGCCTTACGCCATGAATTAGGGATCGGCAACGTGGCAGTAGCTGTTCTGGAGCTATCCATAGGTTGGGTTATTAAAATATTGAAAATGGAGGAGCACAGACTCCCTAAAATTTGCCTGCTCCGTCTGATCCAACTGTCGGAGGCTCAGCCCTCTCCTCAATATAACTGGGTTTCACAACTTAAGTCCGTACTCGGCAACTGCAACCGGGTAGAACTGTGGTCAGACCTCACGGGTCAATACTGGACGCACGAAAAGGAAAATATACTCCACGCGTTTGAGGAAAGAGCAAAAATTACTGACTTACAAAAATATCACGACTCAACCTCGGTTGAAATTTAAGTCCCGAGAAATATTGGAGAAAATTACCTCACTTTCTATCCTAGCAGGTTTGCACTGAACTTCGTCGGAATAAAAGTGCAGATTAGACTAGCGACCAAACACACGAGGAGAATCATTTGCAGCAAAGCGACCCACCAAACCGATTTTACGTGCATATGCACTCTTTGTAACAGCATGGAAAATGAATCCCTCCTGCATATTATCCTCCACTGCCCAATGTATACGCATTACCGGAAGCACTACCTAGAGCCAAAATTTGACCCGAATTTAAACCCGAAAGAAAACATTATAGCCATACTTGGGACAAATAACGCAAACGATATTAAGGCGATATTTTACTTCATCGAAAACTGTATGAAAACCAGAACGTCGTTGTAAATCCTACGCCATGAGATCAGTTCCCGCAAAGTACAACCTATACCCGCGAATTGTACATAAAGAATTGTATAAAGTGTTATACCTTGTTATATATCTACAACTCTTTCATATTTTTTGTAAAAAATTTTTTTTTTTTTCTATTTTTCTTGTAAAAACAAATTTTGTACTAAGCAGAAGCTCTGCATTCTGAGCCTGAGTGCTCGCACACATGCATAATAAACTATCTATCGATCTATCTTTTTATTTTTATTTTATTTTATTTTATTTTTTCTTCTCTTTTTGTTTAATGTTTTGATCTAAATACCGACCGACTCGAATGGGGTGGATGTGGGTTCGAGCTCTAAATCCTTAGAGTTCAAACTACCCTATAAAGAATCGATAGAGCAACTCGATAGAGAGCGCTCCAGATCTCCCCTAGGGAAACCAAGGGGTCGTAATAATAAAAAAATTAAAATGAATCCGAAATCGAATTTAAATGAATCGTTGAATATTCTCGTGGCTAACGACATAGTGCCTCCGGTCTTGAGTGATCCCATGCAGAACGTGTTAACGGAGGAAGATAATCCCCAAGCTCGTATGAACGATAATAACAATGGATCGGGGAGCGTAGACATAGTTTCTGTGAGGCCTAAGTCTTATTTTTATTCTGCTCGCGAGTCTCGTATAATATCGGATCTTAAATCTAATCGGTAAAACGCTACACACTCGGGACCGTTCTCGGTACATATACAAGGCTGCGTGTCCGGGAGAGAGGTGGGCCGTATCCCTCCTCTTATCACGGGCATGAAGCTCTGCCAGAAATTTAAAAATATTCAGGACGTCCAAAAGATCGGATACAATAAGCTTTCTGTTGATTTCAGCGTAGCAGCCTCGGCTTATAAATTCCTTGATAGTATGTTCGTAGAATCGAAGAACTGGCCTGCGTTTATTCCATCTTTTCAAATGATGCGTAAGACAATTATTCGCGGAGTTGACGGTAACCTCTCTATCGAGGATATTAAGGCCCGTTTAGAATCCCCGGTCACCGTCAGCCGAGTTGAAAGAATTATTCGTTTCAACACGGCCGATCAGAGGAGCGTTCCGTCCACTTCAGTGATATTATACTGCAGCGGACAGCATATTCCTCAATCAGTCCGCATATACAAGACGAGGTTCTTTGTTGACCCGTTTGTTGACAACGTGAAGAGGTGCTTCCAGTGCCTTCGTGTCAATCATTTTCGGAACCAATGTAAGGAACATGTTACTTGCAGTAAGTGCAGCGGCCGTCACGATAAGGTTGATTGCCAGGCTGAGGGTTTCCGCTGTGTTAATTGTAGCGGCGACCATTCCTCGCTTTCAAGGGAATGTCCGGAATTCATCTTCCAAAACGGAATCAAAAACGTTATGGCCTATCAGGTACTAGACTTTGAATCTGCCCGGTCAATAATGATGCGCAATCCGTCAGTTTTAAAAAATCTTCAGGTAGTTAGTCAGGTCTCAGACGTCTCTTTAGGTAGTTTTGCCGAAGCAGTTGCAATCCGCAGCCCCAACCCTAAAGAGAAACTGTACAATGATTTGCTGAACTTGCCTTCGGTCAAAGCGAGAAGGCAAAAAAGTAATGCAAAAAAGGCTCACCCTGTATCTCAGGACACCGTAGATCAACCAAGGTCGGCCGAAAAGCCTCTGACGTCCGCGGAAATGTCAGACGCCGCCCCGTTGACGACCGGCCTTTCAGACCCTCCGAAGACAGATACGGTAATACCTGATCCAGTTGTCCATGAAGACCCAATGGATCTCGAAAAGAGCGTTGATGGAATTTCATCCGACCTTGAGGAGCTTCAAGACCAAGCGGGGTCCCAAGTCGTTATTGAAACGGCGGTGTGGAACTCCGTGATCGAAGCGGTTGGTAGCCGTCTTGTTGCTCGTGCGATGCAGGACGACAGACTAGATACCGAATATATGAAATCGTGTTTGAGTGACCATCTCTTCTGATCTGTTCAATTACCATGAATATCCTGACGGTAATGCACATCCTAAGGTTTAACATAATCAGTATCTTATCGCTTTCAACTCTTTCACTCGGGGATTTCTTACAGCGATTGCCTGGTGCAACGTCTGCTTATTTTTTTTTCCTGGCACTCATCTCACCTCATGCAACCGAACACAAAAATTGAAATAGTTCAATCGAACGCACGCGGTATCGTCAACAAGCGACAAGAATTTCCTAAGCTCACGGAGGCCGCGGACATCGTTTGCCTTAGTGAAACTTGGCTTAAGGTCCAAATACCGTTTTCCGTTAGAGGTTTTAAAACTGCTAGGAATGACACGGCTTATGATCCAGTGGAAGGTGGAGTAGCTATATTGGTTACAAACGATTTCCCTTTCAACATCATTAATACAGAAATCATCTGCAACTTAGGGTTTGAGTGTATTCCGTATCGCGAAAGGCAAGTATTTGAACATTGTTTCCATGTACCAGGACCCAAGAGCCAACATCTCTGTTAATGGGTGGGCGCAGTTTTGTAATTATTTCGAACACATGGAGAATATCATTATATGCGGAGACCTTAATGCTCACCACGACAGCTGGTCTGCGCGGCGGGACACCCAAGTTTTTCATCTTTTCAACTGCCTTTTGAACTCGAATTTAATAGTTCTAAGTGATGATACCGCCACAATGGTAGGTCGTCCAGGAGCTTGTTCATTCTCACCGGACCTCTCTCTATGTAGCCAGGATTTGGCGCTCGCTTACTCCTGGTCGGTGGGGGTAGATAGTTTCGGCAGTGATCACCTGCCAATAAATTTAGTTTATGAAACAACGTTTAACCTCAGCGATAGGAACGAAACAAGACTATTTACCAAAAACATCGAGTGGGCTCTTTTTCATTCCCGTCTGTCTGATATGGTCTTGAACATTGATCCGTCGGAAGGAACAGGCGCGGATTCTACGTACAAGAGTTTCACCGGAAATGTCATCTCTTCTTTGATATCTGCAGGGCTCAATTTCTGCCTCGGTAGCAAATCGCACAAGGCTTCACAGTGTCCTTGGTGGAACGACGCGAGTACTGTAGCCACCAATAACCGAATTTCGGCTCTAAAAAATTTTAGAAATAATAAATCGGCTCTCAATTTCACCGAATTCCAACGAGTGACTGCGGCTGCTCGTCGAATATTAAGAAAAGCGGAAAGAGAATCCTCTAAGGCCTTTGGTAAATCGATTGATCACTCTATGCCAGTAAAAACTGCATGGAGCGTTGTGAAGGGCGTCAAATCAAGGAACCCAGAGGGATCTTAGACCTCTACGATAGACCCTGAGGACCGTCGGTGTGTGGTGGATAACCGTGTGGTCGATAATTTCCGAAAACGAGAAACATCGCGTCGATACAACGAAATGAGTTAAAAGTGGGCGTGGAACAACCGGAAGAAGTCAGGGACGACTTATGTAAGTTAATAAATGAGTATCGTGACTGCGTGTCAACAAATCTATTTGACCTAAGGTGCGCTAATAAAATAGAGATGGATATTGAAGTCGTTGATAAAAATTCGGTTTCGAGCAAGCCGTATCGTGTGACCAACCGCGAACGCAAGGAAATTCGAGAGATCATGCACGAATGGCGAGAGGCGGAAATTATTACGGACACACAATCTGCGTACGCGAGTTCCGTCCTCCTTGTCAAAAAAAAGTCGGGTGAGTCAAGATTATGTGTGGATTTTCGTAAATTGAACAACGTGACGGAACGGGTACATTTCCCGTTACCCAATATAGACGACCATCTGTCTCAAATTGGGGATAGCACGTTGTTCGTTGTGTTAGAGTTGGCGCATGGGTACCTCCAGATTCCACTGACAAAGAAAGCTCGCGAGAAAACCGCAATCATAACCCCCGAAGAGACGGTGGAATTTACAAGGATGGTGTTCGGCCCGATGAACGGGCCCGCTTACTTTTCGAAGGCCATGCACCGTGCGCTAGGACCGTTACGAGACGAGTTAGTGTTGTATTATCTCGATGATAATCTAGTCCCGGGAAAATCGTGGATCGATATAAAACCGAAACTATGTTCGGTGTTTGGGGCGCTACGAGGCCGGGCTCACTATAAAACTGGAAAAATGTCAATTTCTGTTTCGGCGTGTTACATATCTCGGTTACGAAATTTCCGACGAGGGTGTCAGTCCAGGAGAGGGGAAGGTGAGGGCAAATGAAGAATTCCCTACACCACGTAATGCGCATGAAGTCCGGAGATACCTGGGCTTGACCAGCGTTTTCCGGAAGTTTGTGCCAAAGTTCGCGCACATAGCCGAACCGCTAACCAACTTGTTGCGCCCGAACGTGACGTTCGAGTGGGAAGAAGCGCAGGGGGAAGCCTTCGAGACTTTGAAACGAAAATTAACAGAACACCCGATACTTCAACCATTTTATACGCGTAGCGAAACAGAGGTCCATACGGACGCGAGCGCCAAGGGGTTAGCCGGAATGTTAATGCAGCGACAGGGTACCGGCCTATAGAAACTTGTTTACGCAATTAGCCGTCGCACAAGCGAAACCGAGAGGCACTACCACAGTAGTAAGCTGGAACTGCTAGCTATTGTGTGGGCAGTGACGAGACTGCGGCCGATGTTAGCTAATATAATATTAACCATCGTATCAGATTGTCAGGCGATCAGCTATCTGAGCACGCAGAAAACGCTTAATCCCCAACTGATACGTTGGAACGATCTGTTAACCGACTATACTTATCGCATAGTCCATCGGCCTGGAGTTAGACTAGCACATGTAGACGCGCTGAGTAGAGCACCGGTGAACTCTAGTGACACAACGATTTTTTAAATTAATAACAAGACGGACGAAGTGAGGATTTATCAGTATATTGTAACGGTACCGACGCCGTTACACTCCCCATAGCTACGAAAACAATAACATAACAAACCTAGGGCGGTTAGGCTTTGAAAACAACGAGTTATGGAAACCAACAGCGACCGGAGCGAGAGGGGGTCTGTAAAAGAACGAATCACGGGCAGGCAAGAGCCCGTGATTCAGTATAAAAAGAGCGGATCGAGCGCAGAAAAGGCACTCTGTTTTAGGGAGCACCAGCCGCCAAGTGAAGGATCGACCAGGACAACCGGAGAAGGACGAGGACGACCGAAGGAAGAGCCCAGGCGAGCCGATCGAGAGACCGGAGTATCAGGGCCTCAGGAGACACCAGGAGCCTTCCCTCGATCCACGGAAGAGCTCTCGGCGGCACGGTGGGGACAGCGGACCGCGACGGGTGTCCCAGTCACCACCCTAGACCCCTCTCCACGGTCCAGCAGCCGCGTCGCGTCGGGCGAGGCCCTCGAGCGCCGGGGCTCGGGCCAGACGTAGCTGTATCGCGGGTCGTCTTACGACAGGCGCTCGGCGGAACTGTCTCGCGGGTCGTCATACGACAGGCGCTCGGCGCAACCATATCGCGATTTAACATCTGAGAGGCGCTAGGGATACACATTGTACGACGGGTTGCCACCCAAAAGGCGTGTACTTAACAGAATATATCCGAACTATCGTTTTATACCGTGTTTCACCAGTTTCTTTGCCTACTCGAGTCTGAACTACCGTCTATCCCGACGGATATGTAGAAAAAGGTAGAAATACCGTTACATTTGGCGCCCGAACAGGGACTCGAGTGGGTGAGGGGGCGTCAACCGGTGAAGGACATAGGGGATGGAATATAGGTCACGGTTTGCACGAAGAATTGTCCGACAAACCGTGATGGAGGGAGATAGACCGACAGTGACCCCTGAGGAGGGGGAGACGGAGGGGGTGTCGTTGCAGTGGGAGTCTACGACTGCAGACGCCCTCCTACGGGATCGTAATAACCGACGAACGATCGGGGGGCTCTCCAATATAGGGGGGAGTGAGGGGGAGAATAGCGAGGAGGGGGACGGTACAACACACCCCCCCCTCTCTGATGAGGTAACTCCGGTGGAGACAGAGCCGGCACTGGCGCAGGTGTTGGCTGCCATCGGGGGTATACGGGAAGAGATGCGGACGCGGTTCGCGGCATGCGAGAAGAGGATGGAGGACTCGCAAGATCAGCTCCGGTCCCGGGTTACCGTCACTTTCCAGGGTCTGGAGGAGAGGCTCGACCGGAGGTTTAAGAGGGCGGAAGACGCACAGCGAGAGACGAGCGCAGACTTGCAGGAGCAGGCCGCAGAGGCGATCGTCACCCGGGAGGATATCCGGAAGGGCATCCAGGAGGCTGTGGAGCGGATCCGACGTAAGCAGGCCACTTTAGAGGAGCATGGTGCAAGGATTGCGCAACTCGAGCAGCGTCCCCGAGCGATGGAAAGTAACCTCACGTTCGGGACAACCTTCGGGGATGGTGGGGGAGTCACCCGTATCCAGACGGTGAAAAGGAAGATACCGGTCTTCCGAGCGGATGGGAAACAGCGACCCATGGCTTTCCTCCACGACCTGGAGGATTATTACGCAACGGCAGGGATGGAGTTGAGGTGCGTTCTGGCTGAGGCGCTCAAGGGCACCGCAGAGGACTGGTGGCACCTCATCAGGGAACAGATCACCGACATGGAGTCGTTTAAAGAGGCGTTCACGGGTCGGTACTGGACGCGGGAGATGCAGCATAAGGTCCGGCGAAACCTCGAGTCCGGGTGCTACCGTGCGCACGAGCAGAGTCGCACCAAGGCCGAGTACGCGGCTCTGATGCTCGGGAATGCCCGGGATCTCGCCGAGGAGAAGACGGATAAAGAAATCATCCGGTGTCTCGCTCGTCATTTCGATGAGGAGGTACGATCGGCAGTCCGTAGCCGACAGACGAGGACCGCGAGGGAGTTCCTGGAGCTCCTGGAGAATATCGACCTGGAGGGGCCTTTAAACACACAGAGGAGATCCAACGACCGGAACCGATCAGATTTTCCCACTCGGGGAAGACAGGACTATCGTCCTCCAAGAAGGGAGGATCGATGGTCGGCGAATGATCGACGAGATGGTGGCTCAAGGGAGGAGCGGCCCCCTTGGACCGCTCCGGCGCCTCCGGGGGGACCGAGGGACGGTCAAGGGCCATCCCGACCGCAGGAGCCTTCGGGAACCGCATAATCGTTGCGTCCGGAGCCTCATTGGAGAAAAGCGAAGGACGGAGGGGTGACGCAACGGAAGGCGTGAAGGGAGCGGGCGGAAGGACGATGGCAATGGAGAGGGGGGCACCCGAAGGGAAGCCGAGGGGGCGGAGGGTGCCGGAGAAGCTGAAGAGAAGTGGTGAAGGAAGGAAGGAGAGCGAGAGGAAGAAGAGCGGACAGAAGGAGAACGAAGACAAGAAGAACGAAGAGAAGAAGAGCGAAGAGAGGAAGAACGACGAGAAGAGGAACGAAGAGGAGAAGAGTGAAGAAGAAAAGAACAAGGAAAAGAAGGAGGAGAGTGAGGAGAAGGAAATCGCACGGACGGAGGGCTTGAACGGTACCGTTGAGCCGCGGGAGGGACGGATCAGTACCATCTTCGAGGATCCACGGGAGTTCCTGCACGAAGAGAAGGGTCGTGAGGGAGGAAGGTGGTATGGGGGCCAGTATCCAAGGTGCCCGGAGATCGCGGTGCAACTCTCAGGAGTACACACCACCGCGTTGGTCGATAGCGGCAGCGAGGTTAGTTGTATATCTGAGGAGCTGTACCAACAACAGCTCTCCCAGTTCCAGGAGCAGCCTGTGCTACCAGTGACCTGCACCAAGGTTGTGGGTGCATTCGGGGGAGAGATGGGTAGGGTCCGGCAACAGCTCTTGGTCGAGGTACGTGTGCAGGACACAAGCGGTAGAGTACCAATGCTCGTAATACCGAAGTTGCTCCGACCAGCACTCATCGGCATCGACAGGATGCTGAGCCTAGGGATCTCGGTAGATTCCGTGAAGGGTGAGGTCACGGTGCAAGGGGTGACCATAGCGGTCCTGGTGGACGGGGAATGGGGAAGGGGAAAGGAACCGATGCGGACACGGGAGCCACGAGAGGTGACATGCAGCACGATGGTGCAGCAGGGAGCAGTGGAGGCAAACTGGCAGTTGACGGAAGAAGAATTCGACCGGAAGATGCAGGAGGAGAAGGGGGCAGACGACGGGACCATCCAGATATTCAAAAGGATCGTCCTCGAGCATCGTGGGGTGTTCGACAAGAGGCCGGGAAGGGTCTCTGCATACGTACACCGCCTCTGCCTGAGGGATGCGCACCCATACTTTCATCGAGCGTATCCAGTTCCCCTGGCACAACGGGGAAAGGTGGAGGAAGAAATACAACGGATGATGGAGTACGGCGTCATCCAGAAGTCGCAGAGTATCTCCATCAACCCACTGATGCCGGTGATCAAGGGGGACGGAAGTGTCCGGCTGTGTCTCGATGCGAGGGAATTACATAACTATCTCGTAAGCGATTACAACAACGCACCACCAATCGAAGAGATCTTCCAGAGGTGTGGAGGGAAGACGGTATTATCTACCCTCGATCTCACTAGCAGTTTCTGGCAAATCCCGCTGCACCCCGATTCCCGGAAATATACAGCATTTCAGAATAACGGGAAGTGCTACGAATTTACCGTGACACCGTTTGGCCTAAAAACCAGCACAGCGGCACTCATTCGGGCACTCGATATCGTCTTGGAGGGACTGGATTTCGTCATCAACTTCGTCGATGATTTATTGGTCCTTTCCGAAGGGGTGGAGGAGCACCTACGACACCTGAAAACCCTATTTCAGCGGTTCGAGCAGCACGGGATGACGCTGAAATTCAAGAAATCACATTTCTTCAGGGAAAAAGTGGTATTCCTGGGGCACATTCTAACAACGGAGGGCCTCCAGCCGGATCCGGAGAAGATCAAGGCCATCCAGGAATACGCGCCACCAAGGAACATCCGACAGCTGCGGGGATTTTTAGGGTTGGTGAATTTTTATACGAAATTCACCAACCGGCACGCACACGAGACGGCACCGTTGTTGGAGCTGCTCAGGAAGGGAGTACGATGGAAATGGGGCCCGGAGGAGGCAGAACAGTTCGGAAAAGTGAAAAAACTGTTCTGTGACGCGATCATTTTACGGTATCCCGATCCCGCAAAACCGTATCATTTAACCACGGACGCCAGCGGCTACGCACTCGGTGCTACCTTGTCACAGGTCGACGAAAAAGGGGAAAAGGAGGTGATCGCGTTCGCCAGCCGCACACTCAAGGGCGCGGAGCTTGGGTACATGACCACCGAGAAAGAATTATTAGCCATCGTGTGGGCTTTGAACAAATTCAGGACCTATCTCGCCGGAGCAGCTATCGAAATCGCGACGGACCACAAAGCATTGACGTTTCTCCGTACGTTTCGATTTTCATCCGAGAGACTCATGTGGTGGGCCCTAGCGATACAGGATTACGATTTACGTATTGATCATATCGAAGGGAAGAAAAATATAGTCGCAGACGCCTTAAGCCGACCAGTGGGGGAAGGAGGGAGCATCGGGGGAACACCCAAGGACACCGTGGTTATCGCTGCTGCGTTAGCAAAACAACCATCCTCGGGGTTGGTAAAGAAAATGAACAATATCGGGGGATTGCAGCGAGGACAGGAGGACCCCCGGATAATCATGGAGCAGCTCGAGAAAGGAGAGAAGCTGCAGCGACATCGACTGCAGGATGGGATCCTGCAACAGAAATCACGGACCAAAACGTGGAAGGTGGCGCTGCCAGGAGCTATCGTCGAGCAGCTGGTGCAAGAATGCCACGAAATGTACGGGCATCTCGGGGCAAGGAAGTGTTTCCGGATGCTGGACGAGGATTTCGCGACGCCACACCTGGCACGGAGAGTCCGGAAGATCCTCGCCACGTGTGACGACTGTCAGCGGAATAAGGTGGCGACACAAACAAGCTACGCGGCGACTCAAAATATCCTTCCGGAGGGGCCCGGGGATCTGGTATCAATCAACTTCTACGGACCATTACCGACGTCTATCGGCGGAGTCAAACACATTCTGGTGACCATCGACGTCTTTACGAAATACGTGGTATTATTTCCGATGAGGAAAGCTAATACCGCCACGGTCGTGAAAAGGTTCTTCGACAGTTATATCCCCGCATTCGGTAAACCGAGGCGCATTCAGTTCGACCACGGGACCCAGTTCACATCAAAAACATGGTTGAAGAAATTAGAAGATGCCGGTATCCAGGCGGTGTACTCATCGATCCGTCATCCCCAGGGAAACATCGTCGAGCGGGTGAATCGAGAATTAGGTCGATTTTTCCGAACATTTCTCAAGGAGAACCACGGAGGATGGTTTAAATGGGTGCAAGTAGTACAAGACTGTATTAACGAGACGCACCATGAGACAACCGAATATCCACCGGCGGAACTACAATCGGGAAAAAAGGTAGTCCGGCTATGGAACCAATGGCTCGGAATACCCGCGAGCGAAGAGGAGGACCCGATAACATACGAAGCGAAGCTCGAAATCGTACGAGAAAGAATGGCCCGGAAAGGACGAATAAGAGCGGAGCGGTGCGACAAAGGAAGGCGATTCGTCGGATTCGAGGAGGGCGAGCCCGTATTGGTCGAGGCATTAAACGTCTCCGATCCATCGAAGCAAATAACGTCGAAATTTCTGCCGTTGCGGGAAGGCCCATACCGCATAAAGAAGCTCGTAGGGCTGGCTACATATTTACTTGAGGATCCGGCAACGGGCAAGGTACGGGGAAAATTCCATGCAAACCTGTTGAGTCATTACCGATCCACGTTAGACGACGAGGAAGCGGAGCCAGTGCCGGACGACGACAGCGGTGCACGGCGGAAAGAAGCTACACGGGGCCAGCGCGACGAACGGACCGCAAGGGACGACACCGCTGGCGTACGGCGGAAGGAGGAAATGGTCGACGCGAGGGCCCAGTGATCTAATCAATCGATTGATAATTCTCACACCATCGGTAACACGACGATGGGTAAATCACCGGCATGCGGGAACAACGGATCACGTAGATGGCATGGCGGGGCTGACCGGGAGACTTCGGACGGGGGAAAAAGACCGCGAGGGCCCATGCGCAAAATTTCAAAACGCCCAGGCCACAGTCGAAAAATCCTATAGCACCCAAAAAGATGGGAAAAATCACGACGGATCAAACCAAGGGGGTGGCGGTAGATCTGAAGCAGCCATGGAGGCTGAGGGGGCTGGAGATCCCGGAAAAGCGGCAACCGCGCGGGATCAAGAGGACGCGATGGGGTATAAAATATCCCCGGGATTCCGACGGCGTTATCATCCTAACGGACGATAATATCAAGGATTGGTGCCCGGGGGGGAGGGGCGAGGACGGCCCAACAGACCCGAGGATCGTTAGTCAACTGCCAACCAGCACGAAGCAATAACGCGTCAACGGCAAAAATCATCAGAAGAAGTAGAAGAGTGAAAGATCGTTAAAACTCGTCGAAAGGAAAAAAACAGGCATTCGTCGAAACTCGGCGAAAGGAAAAAAAAAACAACAGATTATTCGTCAAAACTCGGCGAGAGAAAAACAAATTATTCGTCAAAACTCGGCGAGAGAAAAACAAATTGTTCGTCAAAACTCGGCGAGGGAAAAAGAAGAAAAAAAAAAAAGAAAATGTTCCGGAATCGCCCCGTAACCAACCTCGCGGGAGATTACGAGGGCGTCCGGGTGGTGGCGGTGACCGACCCCAACCGGATCTACATCCACCTCGGGGACCCCAATGGGACGAGGGACGGGGTCCTCAACCAGGTACAGACTATCCCAAGGGGGCAGCCATGGGAGGCGTTGGAGGACCGGCTCGTCGTCCCGGGGGCCTCCGCTATGTGGCGGATCGACCAATGGACGGGTTTCCGGGCCACAGTGGTCAGCACGCCGGACGAGGCTGGATGGACAGCAGTGTGGTTGGGCGATTGGGGGGTGCGAGCGATGGCGGCGGTCAGCGATCTACGCCAAGCCCCGCAGTGGACTCACGCTATCCCCTATATGGCCATCGGGGTGGGCCTCCACCACGCAAGGCCCATCGAACAAAGTTACACGGAGGAACAGGTAAACCTAGTCCGACGTGTCCTGACATCGAGACCGTGGTGGATGACGGTGATGCCCGACCCCACCCACGCCGAGGCCAGGTACGGGGTTTTCTGGACGGTGGGGGAGGATGGGGCCGTCTCCACAGCACTGGAGGCTTTTGTGGAGGCGGGGTGCATCCGGCAGGGGGAGAACCCCCCACGTTTCCACTGGGGTGAGGAGGGACCGGGCCTGATCGATCGACACCGGTGCGAGGGGTGCGAGGGGCCACCGGAGGAGGATGACCACGAAGACGACGTCGAGGAGGAGGACAACATGGAGTGGGAGGACGGCGCGTTCTCCAGCGACACCTCGAGCGGCCTAGGCTCGAGCATAGACGAAGAGAGCGGGGACGAGGTCCACGAGGGGCGGAGAAGAGGACGATAAATAATGTCGGGAAAAAAAAATGTAAATAGAGATAGTGATAAGCTTAGCGGGACGGCGGATAAAAGAAAAAAATATATATGGGGCAGGCCACGCCAACTCAGCCAGCTGACAACCTTCTATCCTCCGATCAGGTCGATAATTTTTTTTTAGTATCTTTAGGGTCCTACGACTTTACTAATTTTTTTTCAGATTTTTAAGACCCCCCCTTCCCCTCGCCCCACCCGATATACAGAAATGGGGCAACCCACGCTATTTCAGATGGCTGATTCCCCGATGCGGTCGATGATTTTTTTTAAGTATCTTACGGATCCTACGACCTCACTAATTTTTTTAAAGACTTTTTCGACCCCCCCTTCCCCTCACCCCGACCCCCCCAATTTTTTTTATCAAGAGGGAACGGCTATTTCGCCATTTTTCGATTGAATGAAATTTTTTTCCCAGATACCTTATCGAAATTGAAGAACTTTTTTCATAAAATTGAAGTGGAACTATTGTTTCTAATATTTTATTTTTATTTTTTTTCCATTTTGAAAAAATTCCACTTTTTCCGAAATTTTGATATGATCATGGTTTCCTATTTAAAAAAAAAAGAAATATAAAATCTCTCCTGCGAAAAATCGATATTTCGATTCCGTTAGAAGATATTCCGATTAGAAATCAGAATGACAAGGTTAGCTCGTCTCACGGGGGGAAATGGATGTTCTATAGAAAATAATCGGAATATCGATTTCTTGCAAAAGAGATTTTATATTTCTTTTTTTTTTTTAAATAGAAAACCATGATCATATATTAAAATTTCGAAAAAGTAGAATTTTTCAAAATTGAAAAAAAGTTAAAATAAAATATTAGAAACAATAGTTCCACTTCAATTTTATGAAAAAAATTCTTCACTTTCGATAAGGTATCTGGGAAAAAAATTTCATTCAATTGAAAAATGGCGAAATAGCCGTTCCCTCTTGATAAAAAAAATTGGGGGGGTTGGGGTGAGGGGAAGGGGGAGTCAAAAAAATCTTTAAAAAAATTAGTGAGGTCGTAGGATCCGTAAGATACTTAAAAAAAATCATCGACCGCATCGGGGAATCAGTCATCTAAAATAGCGTGGGTTGCCCTATTTCTGTATATCGGGTGGGGTGAGGAGAAGGGGAGGTCTAAAAAATCTGAAAAAAAATTAGTAAAGTCGTAGGACCCTAAAGATACTAAAAAAAAATTATCGACCTGATCGGAGGATAGAAGGTTGTCAGCTGGCTGAGTTGGCGTGGCCTGCCCCATATACACATCCGACCGCTCAAAATAAACCGAGAAAAATAAAAATGCCGCGTTCTATTTATTGATAAATAAGAGAAGCCCCGTTTGTTCATAGATGAGAGAAACCCGTTCAAATATTAAATAATAGAATTTTCGTTTGTTCCAACCAAAAATTGAGGGGGCAATGTAACGGTACCGACGCTGTTACACTCCCCATAGCTACGAAAACAATAACATAACAAACCTAGGGCGGTTAGGCTTTGAAAAGAACGAGCTATGGAAACCAACAGCGACCGGAGCGAGAGGGGGTCTGTAAAAGAACGAATCACGGGCAGGCAAGAGCCCGTGATTCAGTATAAAAAGAGCGGATCGAGCGCAGAAAAGGCACTCTGTTTTAGGGAGCACCAGCCGCCAAGTGAAGGATCGACCAGGACAACCGGAGAAGGACGAAGACGACCGAAGGAAGAGCCCAGGCGAGCCGATCGAGAGACCGGAGTATCAGGGCCTCAGGAGACAGCAGGAGCCTTCCCTCGATCCACGGAAGAGCTCTCGGCGGCACGGTGGGGACAGCGGACCGCGACGGGTGTCCCAGTCACCACCCTAGACCCCTCTCCACGGTCCAGCAGCCGCGTCGCGTCGGGCGAGGCCCTCGAGCGCCGGGGCTCGGGCCAGACGTAGCTGTATCGCTGGGTCGTCTTACGACAGGCGCTCGGCGGAACTGTCTCGCGGGTCGTCATACGACAGGCGCTCGGCGCAACCATATCGCGATTTAACATCTGAGAGGCGCTAGGGATACACATTGTACGACGGGTTGCCACCCAAAAGGCGTGTACTTAACAGAATATATCCGAACTATCGTTTTATACCGTGTTTCACCAGTTTCTTTGCCTACTCGAGTCTGAACTACCGTCTATCCCGACGGATATGTAGAAAAAAGTAGAAATACCGTTACAATATAGATGATCGAATCATAACAAAAAAAGAAATATTACTCAAAGCGGCAGAAGAGCGGTCGAACCACGAGCGTAGTCAAATTGAAGGATACGAATTGAAACAGGGAATCGTTTATAAACGCGTCGATGGAGGGTTGAGATACGTTAGTCCGGGAGTCATGAGAAAGAGCGTGGTGGTAAGATACCACGACTTAAAAAGTCATCAGGGGGTGGATTGGACTGTAGCGCGCATATCCGAGCATTACTGCGAGCGCGTGTCCGCAGTGTATTGCCTGCAAGTCCAAACCGGGAAGGCAGGGTGGGGAACTACACCCCCTACCCCCGGGGCGGAGACCGTTTGCTACGATAAACATTGACCATTTAGGGCCCTTGGTGTCCAGCGCTCGTGGCAATAAGTATGTATTTGCGATTGTGGACAACCTTACAAAATATACAGTAATCAAGGCTGTTAAGGATACCAAGGTCAGGAGCGTGATACGCGTATCATACGAGCTCGTACGAAATTACGGGCCGCCGGAACGAATAATTTCAGATCGAGGAACATGTTTTACTTCGAAATTGCTTGAAGAATTTCGTCAAGAGCAGGGCATACGACACATTTTGAATTCGCCGCGCCACCCCCAGGCGAATGGTCAAGTAGAGAGGTTAAACGCGTCGTTAGTACCGGCGATACAGTGTAATTTGACCGAGGACGAGGGAAGATCTTGGGACGTGAGTGTCCCGCGAATAGAAAGTGATTTGAATGAGATGAGGAATGCAAGCACCGGATGAAGCTCATTTTAATTACTTTTCGGGTACGTGCCGCGGCGGGGGAAGGTTTAGTGCGTGAAGTCGCGGGAGAGGGTGCATATGAAGATCCGGTCGAATTGCGGGAAGCGGCGCGAGCAAATATTGTAGAGGCGCAAGTTAAAATGAAGGAGCGGTATGATCGGGGCAGAGCCCACAACGTCGATTTCGAAATAAGGAATGTAGTTTATATGAGAACGGTACCCCCTGCGACGGGGCATCCACGAAATTATTTCCCAAATACCGAGGACCGTTAGTAATAGTCAGGAAATTTTGAGGGGACACGTACTTGGTGAGTGAGCTGTGTGACGAGAAGAAGGACAAGAGATATTCGACGACGGCCCACGCAAGCCAGCTAAAATTGTGGAGGTCGAATGAAGCCGAATCCGACGACGAACAGTTCGACGGTGCGGGTAGAAGTGAGTCGAGTGAGGACAGCGGGTACGAGGCGGTAAACAATCAAGGTGGAGTTGCACCTAGAAAAGAAATTGTCGTACCCAGAAATAAACGAGGCGTGAGTGTAGCGACGGCGAGCGACGGTGAGAAAGAAATGGGCGTGCCGCAAGAACGGAACCATTAAGCGTTAGGGGCGGGCGTTGGAGGTCCACTCGCGAGAAACGCCCTCCGCGACGATTAGTAGATTACGAGTTGGGGCGGGGCTCGCTCGAGGACGAGCGAATAAGCAAGGTTGGCCGATGATAAAGACGGTCCCTACGTGTACGTGGTAGGTGAGGAGAGGCGCTGCGAACGATAGCATCCAGGCGATGCGCGCGTCGATGGATGCGTGGGAGAATGATAACGAGTGGCGCGGAGCTGTCATCAGGCAGAACGTTCCGAGCAGGGTATGGCCACTACTATACGCGAACGTGAAGTAACATAGTCTAATCCGGCTCCGGGGACTCGCTAGATGGCGCTGCTTCCACACTCCCCTTACTTCACCCCGCTGCATTCCGACCGCCAACGAAGAGCCACGAATGTGAACGAACGTTTTGACGTCTGTCATTCGTTGTATTTAACTCGATTTAACTGTCAGTATTGCTTGGTATTGCTTCTGTCGCATTCTGTCGTTAATACTTCGTTTTTGAGTCGGAATAAGTTTTTTGTTAAAATGAATATTCCACGTGATAAACATCGGTGTTGTGTCGTGAATTGTCACTCGACTCGTCAAGTGAAATCTTATCGATTTCCGAAAAATCAATTCGTTGGTTTGAAGTGGGTGATGGCCACCGGTGACCTCGAATTACAGAAGTTAACGTACGAAGAGGTGCGAAATAATCATTACGTGATTTGTAATGTACATTTTCGTGCGGATGATTACTTGTGCGGAACATTGAAGAGATTAAAGAATGGACCCGTACCTTCGTGACTTTTGCCTGACGCAAATCAAACGGATGATGTTCCTCAGGGTACCGTTAGCGAAATCGATGTGGATTCAAATGCAAATTCGCCTACTGCGTTGAACGTAACGCCACCAACGGTCGAATGTTCACCGACTACTTTTTATAATTGGAATCAACAATCATCAGCGGATATCGCCCCAGGTCAGTCAAACGTCGAAAGCAGATCGAGCGGTTCCGGTTATCGCTTATCACCAGTATCACAGAACCGCAAAGTTGCTAGTAAAGCACTTTTTACTGAAGAAACAAAAAGCATTAATAATAAATTTGAATCTGCAGACTTTGATGATCCAATTCCGGGAACAAGTACGAATATGAATGATCAAGACCGAAACGTCAGCGATGCAGTGGGATTAGACATTGCAGAGGCATCGAATGCAAATTACACCGCAAAGGCTGAGCATGTAGAATCAAGGCCTTCTAACCGCCTAGTGTGGAAAAGGAATGAAATTGATGAAGACATAAAAAAGATGTACTTACGAGGAAGTGCTAAAAGCAAAAAAAGAACGAGACAAATTCCGAACCAAATGCTTAAGGTATGTGTTGGGTTTTCTTTTTAAATATGCATCAAACACCATTTTTCTTTGCTTTTTAAAATACACCTGCTTCGATGCTTCGCACCCCTCGCATGACTGGCATTCTCATTCATTTCTTTCGCTATATTTTTTTTTTTTTGCACGGCTTGATAAAATTTTGAATGTAGATATGCACGTCGACTGCAGCAAGTATTTGGGCATGTGAAGATTGATGAGTTCAGCGGCCACTTAAGTCAATTGAACACATTGCAGAAGGACTTCGTGAGCATGATTCTTCGGAATGCTTCTAAGCCGAAACATGGTCGACGGTATACTCCAGATGAAAGACTTCTATGTCTTTCAATCTATAAAAGATCGGCATCTGCTTACAGATTTTTGTGTTCGTTTCTGCCTATTCCTACTCCAAGGAGGGTTCGCCAACTGCTGTGCAACATTAGATTGGATTGTGGTATGACGGTCACAATTGAAGATTGCTTGAAGGAAGCAGCTGATCGAATGGTCGATGAACTCGAGAAGGTGTGCTGATGTGGGATGAAGTATCCTTGCAACTCAACGTCCAATACCGTCCTCGAAAAGATAAAATTGTTGGTTTTGAGGATTGGGGATCGGACCGTACCTCCAAATATGCAGACCATGCTCTGGTATTTATGTTACGAGGCATCCAAATTGGTTGGAAAATTCCGATCGCATATAACTTTTGTTCAGGCCAAACAACCTCGCCGCAGTTAGTTTCGTGCATCAAGCAAGTTGTACGCGCTGTAACTGCAGCAGGGTTTGTTATTGCGGCAACTGTTTGCGATCAAGGGTCTTCCAACCAGAAGGCTATTAAAACTTTGCAAGCCGACAAGGACAGAATACGTGGAGAAAAAGCAATTGGAAGGCGTGAGTATGAATTTGAAAACAAGTAAACTTTTCCTCGACGTAACTTAAGTTCTATGGAAAAAGACTAGTCGTTATGAAAAAAAAAATTCATAAATCAACCCTTTTTCGAATTATTAAAATATTTACGAAGCCTCTGGAATTAAGCCAAATATGAAGTTTTCGATATTTATGATGTTGAAAAATCTGTAAAAATTATTACCATTCAGTAAATAATGAAATATACTATACTTATTAATTTTCTCGATATTTATGATTTTTTTTTAATTCCACGAAAATTTGGCAAATTTGATAAATAATTGACTACAGCAAGGTGTCCTAAGTAAATCCGATCTAAAGCTTGAGGAGCTTCAGCTTATTCAATTGTAACAAGAAAATTACGAATAACTCATTTTTCTGCTACAGAACCCCGTCAGCGTGCTTAACATGTTCTTGGAGAATTTTTTTTCTTTTTTGTTTTTTTTTCCATCGACCATTTTTTTCATTTCGAGGATTATCAACGAAGATAAGGACTTTTCAGATATTATTGTTATTCTTAAAAAGGCAATCTCATTAACCTGATTCCTTTTTTTTTGATAGATTGGACGATCCTCATCGAAAATACGGAATTCATACTGCTGTACGACACGCCGCACCGTCTGAAGTACATTCGGAATAACTTCCTTACCAAAGATTTGGAAGTGGATTATGATCGGTACAATTTGGACGATGGGAATAGGAAATATGGCTCGTGGAATCATATTATAATCGGATATGAGATCGATATGTATTCGTCACTACTCGAGCGACACGTACCGGATCTGACCGAACAGCACGTCTATCCTGAAAAAATAAATAAAATGCGAGTGAAGCTAATGATGCAGGTTTTTAGCAAAAAAATGTATCGCTTCGTTGACCTGCTTGCCAGAACGGACGGTAAGATTATATATATTTTGAAATAGTCAATATCGTTGTCCTCCCTTTGATACACTACCGTCCGAAAATATCAGGACCACAAGCAGTACGCAAGCATAAAACACTTTTGTCTTTGACGGGCGATAACTCTCTACAAAAAGAGCCAGAGACTTTTTCACATTGTGGGAAAGCTTATCGAATTTTAACTTAATTGATGTTTATTTGATAATCTTCCTATCTCTGAGCACCGAAAAACGATGTGAAAAATATTCGAAATTTTCTGACAATTTCTATCATGATTTTAAAAAGTTTTTTTTTAAGTTTCTTACCCTCTTTGTCGACATTTAAAGACAAAACTAGCTCTAGCTAGCGCGCCAGCTGACTGTCCTGAAACTTTCGGCCAGTAGTATATATGAGGCATTCTGTAACAACTCGACAAGGTTTTCGCTCAACCATTTTTTATTTGGACGATATTTTTAACTCCCGGCTGAAAACGGGCGTTATGTGTTTCGTCGTGTTCCCGCGAAACACCGATTCCTTCCTCACGAATGTTTGCTCAGACGGCTAATCGTCTACAAACAAATTTGTGCACATCGGTTCCGTTGGTCACACAGATTATATGTGAATCATAATATGTATGATCGGATGTGAACTCGTAAAGATAATAGATGTTGAAAAAACGCGTTTTTTCGAAATTTCCATATCGATGCTGGCCGAAGTAGAGCTCCAGCGAGCCCGCTGATTGGCTAGGCAATACTCGCATCGTTCTTCATAGCCTAACTTCACTCCGATGTCGAGTCGTCCGCTTTGACGACAGGGGCGAATCTAACGGATCTAAGCGGTGTTTCCAAACAGGGGCGGATCTAACGGATCTAAGCGGTGTTTCCAATAACTTTTTTTTATTGATTGATTTCGTACGAACGATATTTTTTTCATGAGTACATTTTTTATTTAACGTTAAATAATATTTGCAGGATTGATCTACGGCTGATTTCATCAATCACGTCGAATTAATAATTCTGGATACTTGTATTCGGGTGCGAAATTAAGATATATGTGAATGTGGAGGTTAGGTCGGATGACGTGGTTATGCCCGGTGATTTTGTTTTATTTATGATTATCAACTGATTTCATGTACGAACGAAATTGTTTAATGAGTTCATTCTTTTTTATTCAACGTATGATAATGTTATTAGGATTGTGAAAAACGTGGATATGGATGTTTAGCTAGACGATGTGGTTATGCCCAGTGATATTGTCTAGCTCAGTGGAATTGGCAATTTGAAAGAAAAAAATGGTTGTCGGACTCAATTTTTTTTACTTTATCCTCCAACCGACAAAACTTTAGACAAAGCGATTTGTCAGAATGCACAATATGTATATTTGTTTTCATTCTTTTTGCTATATGAGTCAGGTCCTTTTCGGAGCAGCATTCATTCAACGTTCACTTGTCGAAGCAGCATTCATTCAATGTTCACTCGCTTAAGACATATTCAAAACTTGTAATGACTGGAAAGGACGAGCGGAATGCGCTGACATCTGGTCAAGGCTACGTCGAGCCGCGCTCAAAAAACTGTACAATGAACAGAAATTTGGTCTAGGCTTCATAGAGCCGCGCTTAAAATCTCCATAATGCACTGAGATTTGGTCAAGGCTCTATTAAGCCGCCCTCAAAACTCCACGATGGGCTGACAATTTGTCATGGCTACATGGAGCGGCGCTGAACAATCACATGATGCGCTGACATTTCGCTGAGACTGTACTCAATTGCGCCCAAGGACAAACAGCATGTGCCGCAGCTAGCCGATACTTTTAAAGTCTTGTCACATTCAATTTCCATACAGTGGTCACGTTTTACGATATTGAATCGATAAACAATAGTACATTATGACACTAGTAGGAAAAATTATTTTGTGACGTGGACGTCTTGTTCGAGCTAAATGATTCCAATCATTGGCGGATGTGGAGAAAATTATATCGAATTATCTTTTAAAAGTATGAAATAAAATGTTAGCGCTAGTGTGCGAGTGCGCGGGTGCGAGCGCCGAAAGGGCCAGTGGCGACTAGCGGGACTACGATCTTCGAGAACGTTCGAGAACATTTCCGACGGCGAGAACGAGGCGTGCGAGGCGAGAGTCGATAGTCGATGCGAAGCGAGCGTAGCGAGCGGAGCGTAGAGTTTGAGCTGCGAGCGCAATACGAGTTCCGAATTTCGAGTTCGGAAAACGCGGGAGAGACCGCGTTACCGAGTCACGATGACTTTCGAGTCGAACCATACCGCGGGCGAAAGCCATATCGACTGACAAGCCGTCGATAGTCGAGACGAGAATCGAGCGATTCTCCACGGGCGAACGACGCACGTGGGTAATCGCAAAACCTCCGAGCATCGCGTCACCGCTGCGCGATTTCGTTAAACCTCGAGTCGTGGGTTGCTTGGCGCCCACGACGTCATACAGGGCGATAAGACTGTGTACCTTAGGGCTGGCAATTATTCCAAATATATTTCTACGCGACGACGCCGCATTTCTACTACATTAAACACGCATCGCGAGTTTCAGTTATTTTCCCTAGCGACCCTTCCCCTTTACTCCCGTCTCCCGCAACCCACAGCGAGCAGGGTACTGGTGAGTGTGGCGGGTTAATCGGGCGTCGGATTCTGACGAGAATATTCTACAGCTTAACACTTCAGAAGTGGGATTAGCGAAATCCATTCGTGTGGGTAAAATCTGAAAAGAAAGAGAGACAATAATTAACCGGTTCAAAAAGTCGGAGTAAGTGCGACCACGTGCGTGTAACCGGTGTAACCGGTGTGGAACAAGATGGCCACCGAATGTGATTTTGATGAGTTCGCGCTCGGTATAGCGGATCAGGGTAACCAAAATGGCGAAGACGCGGGAAACGAAATTCCTCACATCTTCCCGGAGGTCGAAGTTCGCGATCCGACGCTACCGCCGGACGGCGTCGTGGATCCCGACGCAATCGTAATCGACGACACAGGCGCCGCCCAGGGGGAGGCTCCAGGCACGGGTAACCGCCCATGGGGCGGGGCAACCGCAAACCTCCCGCACGGGGGTGGAGGCCAGTCCGTTACGGGGATCGGAGCGAGGCGCACAAGCTCCGAACCGGGCGAAGTATCCGTCGAAATCGAACGAATGCGGCGAGGACTCGGTGCATACACGAGGGGTACACCGCCGCAAAACAAAACGTCGATGAGGCACTGCGCTACGGCGCGGAGGCAAACGTGGTGTTGAATAAGGTGCTGGAGCACACATCCAGTGCAGGCGTGCCGAGGCCGGAGGTACAGACGTACCACATAATACCGGACTTGAGCAAAAACATAGACACGTTTTCGGGTAACGGCCGTGGAATGCGCCCTCGAGAGTGGCTCGAGAATCTCGAGCAAATGCAGGTGATCCATGGCTGGCCCGAAAATTACCTGCTGGAGACCGCGCGTATGCACCTAAGGGATGGGGCAAAGGAGTGGTATCGCGCCAGAGCGAGCCAGCTGGTGTCATGGCTAAAATTCAAAGACGCGTTTAAGAAAACTTTCCAGGTCGCGGAGAGCCTGACTGTGAAATGGGAACGCATGGTCGGACGAGTGCAGCGACGCGACGAGCCGATCAGCGACTACTTCCACGCAAAATCACGGATGTGCGCGGATCTAAAGCTGACATTCGAAGAGACGAAGGAACAAATAGTGGCAGGTCTCCAATCGAGAGAATTGTGCGGCTCCCTGCTCTCGCGAGCGCACGAAACCCTCGATGAGCTGATGCATGGTGCGATAGTAAATAACCGGACTCTAAGCCGGCTCGGTGCGGGAACTCGCGCGATTAAGGACGAACCTCGGGTTCGAAATCGGCAAACCACGGGTGCGGATGAGAAACGTAAACACGAAACGCCGACAGGTGACGAACGGAAAACTTCGTTGGCGCGAAAAAACGAGGAGACGAAGTGTTACAATTGCTTCAAGTTGGGTCACATAGCCCGAGATTGCCCCGAGCCGCGGAGGCCCCTAAAGTGTCGTGGATGTGGTAAAAATGGCCACACCGAAAAGCACTGTGCGGATAAGCGGTCGACCGAGACAGTGTCGATAAACGAGATTAAAATCGGGAAAGACGCGGACGGTAGTAAATATATTAAAATCGTAAAATTCGACGGGGAGAAACTGAGTGCGTTAATCGACGTTGGGGCGCGCGTGTCTACGGTGACGTCGACGAAAGTGATCGAGTGCGGTTTCAAAATCACCCGCGTTCCGATGGAGTTGAGAGGGTGGGGAAACGCGCTGAACGTCGTAGTGTCACCCGGTTACGTGGAAGTGGACGTTGAGGTGGACCATGTTTTGGTGCCGGGAGTGTGGGTACGCGTCGTCCCTGACAACGCACAGGCCTACCCAGCGATAATAGGCTGTGACTACTCCGAAAAGCCCTGGGTAACTTACTGTAAAGTGGGTGAGTGCTTCGAGTTTAATACACGAGAGGAGGGGTGTCACGAGGCGGTAGACGTTTGACAGCAGGGGTGCGGGAGCGCCGCGCTGACGGAAACAGTGAGAATTCCGCCAGCGTCGGTAATGTGCGTCGGCATCGAAGCTTCGAAGGACATACACGAGGTGCCGATATTCAACGTCGGTAAGGAAGGAAAACAATTGAATGCGGGTGAGAAAATAATTCGCGGCGAGGGACGATACTTACCGGTAGTAGAGAGAGCAGTAGCGCGCCGCCCTGTGCAGCGGTCGGATCTGAAAATAAACGCAGAACAGCCGGAGCGCGTCACGAACGAGCTTATCGAGGTACTAAACGAGTACAGGGACTGTATCGCAATGAATATTTTCGAGATAGGGTGTGCCAGAAAAACAGAAATGGACATAGTCGAGAAATTCGGGAGTCGTCCGGTTAGCGCAAAACCATACCGCGCGAGCGATAGGGAAAGAGAAGAAATGCGTGAAATATTGCGAGAGTGGAGGGAAGCCGGCATAGTCCGCGACACCGAGTCGCCGTACGCAAGCCCGGTGTTGATTGTAAAAAAAAAAGACGGCCGATCGCGTCTGGTAGCCGATTTTCGACGTCTGAATAGTCAGACGGAGAGAGTTCACTTCCCTCTGCCAAGCCTAGACGACCACCTCACGAAGATCCGCGATAGCAAATTATTTATTACGCTCGATTTAGCCCATGGCTATCTTCAAATACCTTTAACGGAAAACGCGAGAGCAAAGACTGCGATTATCACACCGGATGAGACCGTTGAGTTTACGCGGATGATATTTGGTTTAATGAATGGTCCAGCGTATTTTTCGAAGATGATGTATAAAACGTTAGGGCCGTTGCGCGAGGAAACAATACTGTTCTATCTGGACGACATTTTTATCCCTGGGAAGAGTTGGGATGACCTAAAAGAGAAACTTAAATTAGTGCTAGAAGCATTGAGAAAGTCGGGACTAACAATAAACTTAGATAAATGCGAATTCCTAAAAGACCGCGTTACTTATTTGGGGTTCGAAATTTCTTCGCACGGGATTGAGCCGGGGGAAACGAAGGCGCGCGCGATCGCGAATTTCCCAACACCGAAAAACCAGCACGAAGTGAGGAGATTTCTAGGAATGGCCGGATTTTTCCGGAGGTTTATACCACGTTTCGCTCACGTCGCGGCCCCGTTGCATGACCTGTTAAAAAAGGAGAAAAAGTACTTCGCGTGGGGAGAGGGGGAGGAGAAGGCGTTCACGTATTTGAGAAACGCAGTATCGAGTCACCCGGTGTTGCAGCCCTTCGACCCCGAGAAATTAACCGAATTACATACCGATGCCAGCGCGAACGGGTTAGGTGCATTATTGTTACAAAAAGACGAAAAGAAAAGATTACGTTTGGTATACGCGATCAGTAGGCGCACAAGCGCCGTCGAGCGAAATTATCACTCAAGTATATTAGAATTACTCGCGATCGTGTGGGCCGTCGCTCGTCTCCGACCAATTCTCATCAACATTAGCTTCACGATCGTGACGGATTGTCAGGCGTTGATGCATTTGAGCACCACGCGAACAGTAAACCCTCAAATAATCCGGTGGAATAATTCATTAACGGAATTCGATTTCGAGATAACGCACCGTCCGGGGGAACGCATGGCGCATGCGGATGCGCTGAGTCGGGCGCCAGTCGACGAGAGTGCCACGATCGATGAGGAAGTAGAGGCCGCGGGTATTTTCGTAGTGACGAGTAATCAGGAGGAGGTGGCAATGCACCAGCGGAGGGACGCGATCCTCAGCAGGAAAATGCAACTGCTCCAGAGAAATGCGAGAGCGCGAAACACGAGCGAGGACAGCGAGGTACGCGATTACGAGATGGAAGACGGAGTATTGTACAAGCGAGTCAATGAGCGATTACTATTCGTAGCGCCACGCGCGATGCGCAAAAGTTTACTGGTTCGGTACCATGATTTACGCGGACATCCGGGCATCGACCGGACGTCGCAGATGCTGCGGGAAAATTATTACTTTCCGAGTCAAAAAAAATACATCAAAGGGCACATTCGTTCGTGTATTCAATGTTCGTTGGCTAAGACGAGGGCTGGGCCCCAAGGGGGGTTACTCCACCCGATACCGCCCGGGAAAAAGGCCTTTCGCGCTCGTGCACGTCGACCACGTCGGCCCATTCGTCACTTCTACGCGAGGTAATAAATATATCCTAGTCATTATTGATAACTTCACCAGATACGTAGTGCTGCACGCGGTGCGTGATACAAAGGTGTCCGCGGTAGTTAAGGCCTTCGGAAAACTGCTCGTAAATTTCGGGGCGCCGGAGAGAATCGTGTCCGATCGCGGAACCTGTTTCACCGCCAAAGAGTTCGCGGAATTTTGCGACAAGCACTGCATCCGGCACACGTTGAACTCGCCGAGACACCCGCAGTCGAACGGGATGGTCGAAAGGGTGAACGCGACGTTATTATCGATGTTGCGAGTTAGTATTGCGAGAGAAGATGGACGAGACTGGGACTCACATGTCGTACAGATCCAGCAGAATGTCAACGACATGCCGAACGCAACAACGGGCATTAGTCCGTTCAAGACATTATACGGATACGAGGCGAGTCGAGATGAGGGGGAAATGCGTCTGTTAACGGAAGATGCGAAGGCGTACGTGCGACCCGAAGTGCGACAAGCGAGTGCGCGAGAGCGCATACTGACAGAGCAGGTGAGAATGAAGGACCGATTCGACAAGAACCGCGCGCGGAACGTAATTTTTCGGATTGGTGACGTGGTGTTTACGAAGACCGTACCGGTGCAGACGGGGGAGAGTACCAAACTCCAACCGAAAATCCGAGGGCCACTAACAGTGACTGAGGTATTGCCGGGCGATACATACCGGGTGGCCGATTTACGCGAGAAGGGGGGGGGGAGGCGGTACGCCTCAACCGCCCACGCATCGCAGCTGAGGCTGTGGTTACTCCACGGCGACGACGTAGGCGATGAACAAGCTGCGGAATCGGGAGCAAGCTCGTCGCACGACGACAGCGACGGGGGAAGCAGTCGCGAGCAACAAGAATCCAACGATGCATCAGGAGCGAGCAAGACAGAAGAGAACACCTGACGTCCAAAGCGCAGCGGGAAGTTGCCGGGTTACCTAACAGCTTACTCACTCGAGGACGAGTAGGTTTTCAGGATGCCCGAGTGTTAGCGCTAGTGTGCGAGTGCGCGGGTGCGAGCGCCGAAAGCGCCAGTGGCGACTAGCGGGACTACGATCTTCGAGAACGTTCGAGAACATTTCCGACGGCGAGAACGAGGCGTGCGAGGCGAGAGTCGATAGTCGATGCGAAGCGAGCGTAGCGAGCGGAGCGTAGAGTTTGAGCTGCGAGCGCAATACGAGTTCCGAGTTTCGAGTTCGGAAAGCGCGGGAGAGACCGCGTTACCGAGTCACGACGACTTTCGAGTCGAACCATACCGCGGGCGAAAGCTATATCGAGTAACAAGCCGTCGATAGTCGAGACGGGAATCGAACGATTCTCCACGGGCGAACGACGCACGTGGGTAACCGCAAAACCTCGGACCATCGCGTCACCGCTGCGCGATTTCGTTAAACCTCGAGTCGTGGGTTGCTTGGCGCCCACGACGTCATACAGGGCGATAAGACTGTGTACCTTAGGGCTGGCAATTATTCCAAATATATTTCTACGCGGCGAAGCCGCATTCCTACTACATTCAACACGCATCGCGAGTCTCAGTTATTTTCCCTAGCCACCCTTCCCCTTTACTCCCGTCTCGCGCAACCCACAGCGAGCAGGGTACTGGTGAGTGTGGCGGGTTAATCGGGCGTCGGATTCTGACGAGAATATTCTACAGCTTACCAAAAATAAATTTAAAAAATTTTTAAAAACTCCCGGCTGGAGTAAAAATCGAACACAAAAAAAGTAATCTGATAGAAAGCATGAATAAAATGCATGAATCTAAAAAGTATACAACAAATTAATAAATTTAAAATGGACAAAACAAATAAATAAATTTAAAAGAATGGAATAAATAAATAAATTCAAAAAGGATGAAATAATTCAAGAAGTCATCTCAGTTTATTCATAGTTTGAATTATGATCGTTCGTTTGTATGAGTTCAATTTTTTGAATCGTGGTAATTTCCTCACTGCCCTCAATTCAGTCGGGAGACGTCATTCATTAAACATAAAAATGATATAGGATATAGATGTTTAACAGTGCAAAGAAGACGCCATTAATTGAACATGAAGACGATCTGAATTTAGATGTTCCGCGATACGAAAGAAAACGTCCCCCGACTTATGTTTAATGAATGACGTCTCCCAACTGAATTGAGGGCAGTGAGGAAATTACCACGATACAAAAAATTGAACTCCTATCAGATTACTTTTTTTGTGTTCGATTTTTACTCCAGCCGGGAGTTTTTTAAAATGTTTAAATTTTTATGTTTCTATACTAACTGAAAGACAAATTTATAGTTATTTTGAATTTTTTCTTTTCAAATAGTTTTAAAGTTATAGGTTTCTCCAAAAATCTTGAAAAATTTATCCATTCATCCATCCATCCACCTTAAATTTTTAAATCTTAAAATCTCCGATTTGTTAAATCATTTATATGTTACGGTAAACCTGATTTTACGTATTGTCTGAAAAGTTCATGATCGGCGAATGCTTTATTCTATTTTATTTTTTCATTCTCACCACTTTATTTTATAAGGAATGAATCCATGGTGAAATCGGATATGGGAAAAAAATAAAACGAAGAATTCCCTCACCAGGAAAATTGTAGACAATACGTGGAATCAGGTGCACCTTATCATATAAATTGTTACAAAATCGAAGACGGTCCTTTAGAAAACAGCGTTTGGCTAAAAATGGCAACAAATGAAGTCAAATGTAGTACTTAGAATTTGCGAGTTGTTCGTCAAAAAATTGGAGGAAAACCCAACATTCAATATAAAAAAACACGGAATTTGGGCTATCATTTTCTACGTTACAAGCATTTAAAAAAATGGAAAATTTTAGAAACAATTTATAACTTTTAACACCTTGAAAGAATAAAAAATAATCACAAATTCGTCTTTTGGTTAGTACAAATAAAAAAATGGAACTTCTACTGATGCTATTGATATGTTCAGTATTCAAATTGACTTATGTTGTTTTCGATTTCTTAGGACCAATTAAGACCTCTGTTGGAGACCGGCAGATACCCCGCGAGGGAGTTAATACTGCCTTCATCCTCCACTTAATAAATGCAATTGGAGACGCTACGATCGGTGTCAGCTCCGGTGACGATCACCCGAAGCGGATTCCGTGGTCCGAAAATTCTGATCATGATCAATTCGTTTCTGACGCTAAGCGACAGTTGAGGACCATGCGGTTTGTGGGCATGAACACCAGGGGGCCTATTCTCGACGTACGCGGAAGACTTTCCGTGTACGGTGGTCACTCCGTACACGGATCACTTTCATCTGTCAAAAATGTTCGTTAACGGAGCGACCTCCGTGGACGGAAGTAACTCAGTAATCGGATGACGCTCCGTTGACAGAAGTCGGTCCGTCAACGAAGATTTTTGACAAATGAAAACGATCCGTACACGGAAGTAGCTCCGTACACGGATGGCACTCCGCTTACGGACGAGAAACAAAAGCTTCTTGCACGGAGCGATTCCCGTCACATTTTCCACGTCACGTATTACGGTTAACCGGCGGATAAAATTTTTTTCTCTCCAAAATGGGGAAAAAAGCGAAGAAGAATGAAATTACGACTAAAAGAACAGAAACAGCAAGTGAGGGGCAAAAACAGATTCTCATAGAATTCATCAAAGCAAATCCCGACGTTCTGTCGTCGAAATTAAGCAACGCAGTGACGAGAAAATCCATCAACAAAAAATGGGAAATCGTGACGAATTGTTTAAATTCCGTCCCTGAGGGGGCATCGAAGAGCAAGGATCAGTGGAAAAGGGTAAGTTAATTAATTTGAAATATATTAAATTATTAAATTAAATTATTCATTAAATTAGTCAATGAATGAACATTCAATAAAAATGAATAATAATTAATTTTTAGAAATTAGCACATGTTATTTCTATCATTCAGCACAAAACAATTGTTCTCAGGTTTGGCAAGATCAGCGGAGGAAAATAAAAGAAAAATTGGTGGCAAATAAAAAAAGTAAAAGTGCAACCGGTGGAGGTCCTTCCCAAGAAGATAGAGTAGAAGCTGAAGAAGAACTATTAGAGTCCATAGTACCAAACGTTCTTGTAACTGGAAATGTTTCAATTGACGAGTCTCGTGCCAGTTTTGTAATTATTTTTTAATACATATTTAATATTTTCATTTATTTAAATAATTACAAAAATGATTGATATACACAGGAGGACCTATTTGGTAGCGATGATGAGGACGAGGAAGGGGGCGATAAAATAAATAATAAAAATGAAGATATCGAGGAGAAATCCGTAGATAAGCCACCAGTTCAAACAGAAGATAATCATGAAAATAATGATTCTCCTTCAAAGCCTGTACAAGTTGGAGACAGAAAAGAAATAACAGGTAAATATATAAACAAAAAATAATATTCATTGCCTACAAAAAGATAAAATTGACTATTGAAAGGCTCGTTTTTTTCAGCTTTTCCATCAAGAAAAAGATCTTTGGCAGTGCACCGTCAAGAGGCTTCTCTGCGCAATTGTGAGAGTATAATTGCAATATCGAACAATGAGTTGGATGCGAAGAAAAAATATTACGATCAAAAAATGTACATCTTATCAAAAGAAATTCGGATACGAAATATGAAGATGAGAACGACCATGAATAAACTCACTCGACCATGGTAAAAGAGTACATGCGTACTTGTACCTTTTCGAATGTTCTGCCTGCTCATATATTATTATAAACGTTCGATGGTAATTGAAGTTTTTGTATTGATTTTGTATTGATCAATAACAATAAAATAAAAAACCAACAATTAAGTTATAAAGGATTTTATTTGATACAGAAAGTGAATTTGTAATAAAGAAATGAACGTTTACAAAAAATTCAACATGAACGAGGAACCTCGACGAATGTCACATGCGATAAAGTTACATGGCGGTTATTATTATTATGATTCAGAATACTTCTGAATATGAAAATTATCTTATCGTTATCGTTGATCATTATTTAGCTCATCAATATTTTTTAACGAAATAAATATTTCTCTTTATGCCTAATTCGTGATTAGGAAAACCATTGATGAACAATCTGATCTCGGAGAGTGCGGCCTGCAACCAATCCTGGGTTGATACGAGCCATATGAGGATCATCCTCATTTAAATCTACCCCATCAAAGAGCCTAAATTCAGGATTATTTAACAAAATGTCGTCGGGAAAGTGCACGCCATCCCGAATGGCCATGTTATGAAAACTGGCGCAGGTATTGACAATCATCGCAGCGGTGGTTGGGGTATAATGCAGTACACGATGTTTCAACAAACAACGAAATCGCATTTTCAGAATTCCATTAACACGTTCTATAATAGATCTTGTACGGCAGAATACATCATAAAATCTTTCTTCTGGAGATCCAGGTAATGGATCTTTGAATGGAGTCATCAGCCATGAGCGTAGTGGATACCCCGAATCGCCTATTACAATTAAAAATGAAAAATGTTATCAAAAAGTAGCATGAGATTCAACTTCACTACTAAATTCTACTATAATTCTTAAGTTGATCTTTACCTAGCAGAAAAAAACGTTCATCCCGGTAATTATGAAGCCTGCGTACCAAAGGCTGAATAATACTACTATTCCAAATAAACGTATCGTGTGTACTCCCTGGAAATCTTGCATTGACATTGAGAATTTTGAAGTCAGCATCACAGATCCAAGCAATAAAGGTGAAGACCGTCGGGCGGATGTATTAAATTTTCATTAATTTTGTTTCTATTATCTCTGTATAATTTGACTCACCAATTGGACATTGAGAGAGTGCCACCCCTTCCTGTTTACAAAAATGTATTCAGGGTGCAGTGGGTGGTTATTTATTGGTGGGACAATGGCAATATGTGTACAGTCAATACATCCAATTGTATTTGGGAATTCAAATTTCTCAAAAAATCTGAAACAAAAAAACAGATATTTAAATAGGAGGGAAACCGAAATAACAACTTACGTGTTAAATGAAAGAGTGAATTTAAATACCTGTTTCGAGAAGCACGCACTTCTCCCATGTTTTGGAAAAATTTGACATTTTCTCCAAATATTTCTGGTCGATTGAACAAACTTATAATTGTGTGGATGCTACGACTCACTGATGGTTGACTCATTGCAGAATATCTTCCAAGTCCAATATCCAATTGATAACTACCAGTCGCGAAAAATCTCAAGGCCGCTAATACCTGAGAATTCGTAAGAATGTGCTCACATTGCGTTATTCATCAGCCAGCCAGCATTGGTTTCCACTATTCTTTCATTCTTAACATTTTTTTTTCAACAGATTTCGTTATAATAATTACCTTCCTTTGAACATCAAAAGCTGATCTTCGTGATGGTGGTGGTTCATATTGGCGAACGGTTTCAATTATTTGCATCACTCTTTCTTTCGTTAATCGATACACATTTATGAAACGATCTCTCGATAACGATTCAAATGGATTCAGACAATCATACATTTGTCGAGGATAACGATTAGCCTCATCGTCAAGTGGTTCCAAATCATTGAGAAGATCGTAGTAAAAATATCTACGAAAATTGTCCATTTTTTCTATTTAGCTAATTTGTTTACTTGTGGCTATTTGGATTTATGAATTCAGTTCTCTCCCACCATCTAAACTGTTCTTAAAAAACGTATATAAATAAATTGATGTGAAGATTATTCATGTGAGAAATAACTGTCAAATGGTTTAATAGGTTGACGGTGATGCGTGCTATGAACGTGAATCGTTCTTCTGTTTTTAATTCAAAATAATAATAATAATAATAGAAAAAGAAAAATAATCATAATAATAATAACCGCCATGTAACTTTATCGCATGTGACATTCGTCGAGGTTCCTCGTTCATGTTGAATTTTTTGTAAACGTTCATTTCTTTATTACAAATTCACTTTCTGTATCAAATAAAACCCTTTATAACTTAATTGTTGGTTTTTTATTTTATTGTTATTGATCAATACAAAATCAATGCAAAAACTTCAATTACCATCGAACGTTTATAATAATATATGAGCAGGCAGAACATTCGAAAAGGTACAAGTACGCATGTACTCTTTTACCATGGTCGAGTGAGTTTATTCATGGTCGTTCTCATCTTCATATTTCGTATCCGAATTTCTTTTGATAAGATGTACATTTTTTGATCGTAATATTTTTTCTTCGCATCCAACTCATTGTTCGATATTGCAATTATACTCTCACAATTGCGCAGAGAAGCCTCTTGACGGTGCACTGCCAAAGATCTTTTTCTTGATGGAAAAGCTGAAAAAACGAGCCTTTCAATAGTCAATTTTATCTTTTTGTAGACAATGAATATTATTTTTTGTTTATATATTTACCTGTTATTTCTTTTCTGTCTCCAACTTGTACAGGCTTTGAAGGAGAATCATTATTTTCATGATTATCTTCTGTTTGAACTGGTGGCTTATCTACGGATTTCTCCTCGATATCTTCATTTTTATTATTTATTTTATCGCCCCCTTCCTCGTCCTCATCATCGCTACCAAATAGGTCCTCCTGTGTATATCAATCATTTTTGTAATTATTTAAATAAATGAAAATATTAAATATGTATTAAAAAATAATTACAAAACTGGCACGAGACTCGTCAATTGAAACATTTCCAGTTACAAGAACGTTTGGTACTATGGACTCTAATAGTTCTTCTTCAGCTTCTACTCTATCTTCTTGGGAAGGACCTCCACCGGTTGCACTTTTACTTTTTTTATTTGCCACCAATTTTTCTTTTATTTTCCTCCGCTGATCTTGCCAAACCTGAGAACAATTGTTTTGTGCTGAATGATAGAAATAACATGTGCTAATTTCTAAAAATTAATTATTATTCATTTTTATTGAATGTTCATTCATTGACTAATTTAATGAATAATTTAATTTAATAATTTAATATATTTCAAATTAATTAACTTACCCTTTTCCACTGATCCTTGCTCTTCGATGCCCCCTCAGGGACGGAATTTAAACAATTCGTCACGATTTCCCATTTTTTGTTGATGGATTTTCTCGTCACTGCGTTGCTTAATTTCGACGACAGAACGTCGGGATTTGCTTTGATGAATTCTATGAGAATCTGTTTTTGCCCCTCACTTGCTGTTTCTGTTCTTTTAGTCGTAATTTCATTCTTCTTCGCTTTTTTCCCCATTTTGGAGAGAAAAAAATTTTATCCGCCGGTTAACCGTAATACGTGACGTGGAAAATGTGACGGGAATCGCTCCGTGCAAGAAGCTTTTGTTTCTCGTCCGTAAGCGGAGTGCCATCCGTGTACGGAGCTACTTCCGTGTACGGATCGTTTTCATTTGTCAAAAATCTTCGTTGACGGACCGACTTCTGTCAACGGAGCGTCATCCGATTACTGAGTTACTTCCGTCCACGGAGGTCGCTCCGTTAACGAACATTTTTGGTAGATGAAAGTGATCCGTGTACGGAGTGACCACCGTACACGGAAAGTCTTCCGCGTACGTCGAGAATAGGCCCCCAGGAGACCTGTGAAGACGGACATCCCATGCCTCAAAAATTTAATTGATACTCTACAAGGTTTCCAATTATTATGAAACAAGTTAAGGGTACTTGGTTTCAAGAGTTTCAATACGCGAAACATGAATCAAGACCCCATTGAAAACTTTTTCGGCAGTGTAAAAAGTCACGATTACAGGTCGAACAAGCCAACGTGTTATCAGTTCGAAGCGATTTTCGAATCGCTTCTGATAACGAATTTAACATCGAAGCGCTCGCCCGGTTTTAATTGCGAAGAAGGCGGTGGAAACTTTCTTTTTACAGATTGTAAGACGCTCCTCTCTGGTTCAGACTACTTACCGGACGGAGAAAACGACGAAGAGTACAATCCGGACAACATTGATTGCGATGAAGCAGGCGATTTGATTGAAAATCCGGAGGAACGGCATCTTTGCTGTAACTCCGGTGATTTAATCAAATCACTGCAGAAAAGTCTGTCATCAATTAAGTCGTGTGTGGAATGTATAGATTCGTTACAGAAAGAATCCCCAATTAGAAGAAACGGTACCATTTTCCGACACGTCCACATCGACGCGAAACGTTTGCTGGCCAAGGTCTTAAACGAAAATGTTGGGGACAAAAAAATTAGTTGCAAGTCGCAGTCGATTCTACAACGTAGACGGAAATTTTCTTTTATAACGTGCAAAATTCACAGGGTTGAAAGTCCTTGGGATATTTTATAAATCTTGCGTACACAATTATATTCAATCCGTAACGACGCAGATCAATAGAGTACTTCAATCTATCTTCACTGCTTCGACGAGTGAACGTTGAATGAATGCTGCTTTGAAAAGGACCTGACTCATATAGGAAAAACAATGAAAACAAATATACATATTGTGCATTCTGACAAATCGCTTTGTCTAAAGTTTTGTCGATTGGAGGATAAAGTAAAAAATGGAATCCGACAACAATTTTTTTCTTTCGAATTGCCCAACCAATCGTGGTAATTTCCTCACTGCCCTCAATTCAGTCGGGAGACGTCATTCATTAAACATAAATATGATATAGAATATAGATGTTTGACAGTGCAAAGAAGACGCCATTAATTGAACATGAAGACGATCTGGATTTAGATGTTCGACGATACGAAAGAAAACGTCCCCCGACTGAATTGAGGGCAGTAAGGAAATTACCACGATTCAAAAAATTGAACTCATGAAAACGAACGATCATAATTCATACTATGAATAAACTAAGATGACTTCTTGAATTATATCATCCTTTTTGAATTTATTTATTTATTTCATTCTTTTAATTTCACTTAATTGTTTTGTCCATTTTAAATTTATTAATTTGTTGTATTCTTTTTAGATTCATGAATTTTATTCATGCTTTCTATCAAATTACTTTTTTTTGTTCTAATTTTTTTTGTGTTCGATTTTTACTCCAGCCGGGAGTTTTTAAAATTTTTTAAATTTATTTTCAACTAGCTTTTATCCGCGACTTCGTCCGCGTAGTTTTCGGTTTTGAACCGACGACCGATACGTCGACCCCCCTCCTCCCGTTGCCCCTCCGACTCGCCCTTCGCCCACCACCCCCGTCGATTCCCGACGAACCACAATACGAAAACCATAAGACAGAGACAGTATACGAAGATCCGCACAGAGAGGAGACGCTGAGAATACAATTTTGCGAACAAACGTTTACAACCCCATTTTACTCCCTCAGGATTTTATTTTCGAAAAATCCTTCTTCAGTGAGCACCTACTGTATGAGCCGAACCTCCATGCAAAATTTCAACTCTCTATCTATTGCCGTTCCCGAGAGACAGTAACAATGGTTACAAACGCCCACACCCCAATCCACCCCCTTAGGGGTTGATTTTTAAAAAATCCTTATTCAGTGAGTACCTACTGTATGAGCTGAACCTCCATGGCAAATTTCGACTTTCTATCTATTGCCGTTCCAGAGAAACAGTTACAATGGTTACAAACGCCCACACCCCAATCCACCCCCTTAGGGGTTGATTTTTAAAAAATCCTTTTTCAGTGAGCACCTACTGTATGAGCCGAACCTCCACGGCAAATTTCAACCCTTTATCTATTGCCGTTCCAGAGATACAGTAACAACGGTTACGAACGCCCACACCCTATTCTACCCCCTTAGGGGTTGATTTTTGAAAAATCCTTCTTCAGTGAGCACCTACTGTATGAGCCGAACCTCCATGCAAAATTTCAACTCTCTATCTATTGCCGTTCCCGAGAGACAGTAACAATGGTTACAAACGCCCACAGCCCAATCCAGCCCCTTAGGGGTTGATTTTTAAAAAATCCTTCTCCAGTGAGCACCTACTGTATGAGCCGAACCTCCATGGCAAATTTCAACTCTCTATCTATTGCCTTCCAGAGATACAGTAACAATGGTTACAAACGCCCACACCCCATTCCACCCCCTTAGGGGTTGATTTTAAAAAAATCCTTCTTCAGTGAGCATCTACTGTATGAGCCGAACCTCCATGGCAAATTTCAACTCTCTATCTATTGCCGTTTCAGAGATACAGTAACAATGGTTACAAACGCCCACACCCCATTCCACCCCCTTAGGGGTTGATTTTCGAAAAATCCTTTCTTAGTGGACCTCTACACCCTCCAAGGAACCGATATTCCAAATTTCATTTTCCTATCTTCAGTGGTTTAGGCTGTGCGTTGTCTGTCAGTCAGTCAGTCAGTCAGTCAGTCAGTCAGTCAGTCACGGAACAGTTTTATATATATAGATAGATAGATAGAAGATTTACGGCAACGTGGAGCTACGGTCGTCAGTTAGGGATCCAGGGACTCGCTAGATGGCGCTAGTGGCGACTATCCTACTTCACGGCCGAAACCATCAGTGTCCCACGGACCTACATAAAGTTAGCCGACCGATTCAACCGATTTGAATTCTGAAAATTGCAAATAATTGATGGGATTTTGACGGAAATTGATCAACCAATACCAAAAATTGATCATCACTCGTTCTTTTGTAAATAAATAAACAAATTTGACCGTTAAGTTAGTCGAAAGTTTTTGGATGTTGACCGATTAAGTTCGTTGCATGCTCAATCGATGCGGATTTTCTCAACGGTTACGGATATAACAATAGAAAATATTGATCATTCTTATTTTCCGAGAAAATCAAGAAAAACGAAGCTGGTGAATCTCCGGCTGGGGCCGGGCATAGCCGACCAGCGTCGTTTTTCTCGGTTTTCTCGGAAAATAAGAATGATCAATATTTTCTATTGTTATATCCGTGACCGTCAATAAAATCCGCATCGATTGAGCATGCAACGAACTTAATCGGTCAACATTCAAAAACTTTCGGCTAACTTAACGGTCAAATTTGTTTATTTATTTACAAAAGAACGAGGGATGATCAATTTTTGGTATTGGTTGATCAAATTCCGTCAAAATCCCATCAATTATTTGCAATTTTCAGAATTCAAATCGGTTGAATCGGTCAGCTAACTTTATGTAGGTTGTCCACGGCCCGGTTTCCAGCAAGCGAGGAATTAGGACGCGTATACTATAGTTGGCCCGAGTGCGCCCCAAAATTATAGTAAGAGAGTGGGTCCGTGTGGACGAGCGAAAGAGAGTGCATATCTAACTATCTAATTCATAGGCAAATAAAAAAAAAGTTACACGTGATTTTTTTTTGCCAATTGCAATTGTTGATAAAAAATTATTTAAACAAATTGTTCTGAAAATTATTATTTCGATAAAGTAAGTATGCCAATCGATTCTACGCAAAAAAATATGCAAAAAATGTATAGCGCACTTTTTCGTCAAAGTGGCAGACTATCCCATAACGTTACCACAAAGTTATAGTTTTTTTTTTTTTTTTTTTTAGCCTAGTGTTGGCTCGTCCCTCTGTGGGGACCTGTGCCACTCTCTTCTTGAAGTAGGTTTTCTTCTTTGACAACAGATGTCACTCGTCCGAAGGTCGGTAGTGGAGGAGCGGAGAATTCAAACGACGAGGGGTCGGAGTCGTAGAATTTCTCCCCAAAGTCCATTTACCGAGATCAGCGGTCAGAAGTCAGGAAACCGAGACGATCCCTGTTATAGGAGAAAATGCACGAAAGTGCAGGAAAGAACAACACAATAAACAAGGGGAGGACGAATACATTTTAGAGTAGACGTGAATTAAGGATAGAAAGAGACATTCATATATACATTTATGGGAGAGAGTTTAAATTGGAAAGAAAACGCATGACAGCTGTCAGGTGATTTTTGCCTGATCTTATTATGGCTTGAACTGAATACGGCGGACGGACCCCAAGCTTCGCAAGAACGAGTACCAGGCATTCTCTGGCCAAAACGTTTCGTGGGCAATCCCAAAAAATATGGTGAATATCCTGTGGGGCCTGACCACATTCACAGTAGTTCGAGTCAGTCATGCCGAATCTGAAGAAGTGGGAGTTCACCTTGCAGTGAGACGTCCTAATCCTGGCGACTGAGCAGATGAGCCTCCTATCTTCCCTGGATTTGAGCCACCAGGGTTTACCGTTCCAATGATCTAAACATCCGAAGTAGTTGGCGGCGCTGTCTGAGGTTTGAAAGGATCTGAGGGACTCAAGAACCTTATTTTGATTTATAGGGCAATAAAGGTCTATCAGGTCTGTAACCGGGACTCGAAGATTTAGGGGTATGGCGTCTGCGCGTTGGATGCCGGTTGCCAGCAAGTCTGCAATAAAGTTACCCACAATACCCCTATGCGCGGGGATCCAAATGAGTTCGATTTCACCGCCGTCATTCATCAGAAGACTAATTTGTAGCCTTATTTCTAATATAATGTAGTTACGATGGCTTGAGATATCCGTTTTAGCAATTTCGGCTAAAGCTGATCGGCAGTCGGAAAATAAAGTAATGAGCTTAATACCATTACGACGACAATGGACGATGGCTCGCCAAATAGCTAGATTCCGCCGAAAAGGCAGACATCTGTGTGTTTAAAGAAAACGTTTGTGACACAGTATTGTCGTGATTCAAATGCACAAAAGCGGCACCACAGAAATCCGCGGATTTTGATCCATCTGTGAAGACCAAGTTTGAATTCGGCCATCTCAATTCTATAGCATTTCGCAATAAATTCTCGGGATTATTAGATTTTCGTAGAATTAATCCAAGCGTGAAATCGGGGGAAATCTTGGTTAGTTGGGAGGACAGCGGATATTGGAAGCACACAGGTTCTTCTGCTTTATGTACGTTTATCATTAAGGGGGCTAGGTTGCGGTAGCATCTGAGTAAATCAGGGGTGTATCTAACACTCTTTAAATTATACCGTGTAAGGGTGTTATCGAGCAATTTTAATTTATTAATTAGAGGGTGTTTGTCAAGTGCGAAAACTCGGCAGAGATATCTTTTGGATAGGTAGGTTCTTCTAAATTCCAACGGGTGTAAGCCCGCTTCTGCTAAAATGAGGCTGCGAGGTGTGGATCGGAGTAATCCCAGGCAGACCCTAATTGCCTCGTATTGCAGGCGTTCTAATTTCACTAAGAGGTTTTGTCTCGCGTTACCATAGAGCCAGCACCCCCAATCCATGATGGCCCTAACATATCCTTTATAAAATGTGAAGAGTCTGGACGGGGAGGCACCCCAAGAGCGAGAGGAGAGGGCTTTGAGAATGCTCAGGGCCTGACTGGCCCGTTGTGAAACATAATTTATATGAACACCCCAATCCAGTTTGAAATCAAGTTTAACCCCAAGTAACGTGCAAAAGCGCGAGAAAGGTATCTCGAGGTTATTGAGGTTAAGTGAGTGCACTTCAGGATTAAAATGCCTCCGAGAGAATATAGTAAATTGAGTTTTAGCTGCTGAGAGAGACAAACCTATTGTTTTAAGCCATTGATAAACTTGGGCAAGGGCTTGGTTTAGATTGGTTTTTACTGACTCTAAATGGGCCGATGACGTGTAAATCACGCAATCATCCGCGTATTGGATAAATTTTATGTCTACCGGAAGGCACTGTTCAATAGCCCTGACATAGACGTTAAATAAAATGGGGCTCAGGACCGATCCCTGAGGGAGTCCAATGTTGGTTTGCCTAGAACCTATTAAATGACCTTGCGTTCTGAAATTAAGATTCCGGCAATATATTAATTTATAAATAATACCGCAGACACGGGAAGACATTCCTCGAGATCGAAGGTTAGTGATAAGGATTTGTGGAATAACCGCATCGTAAGCGCTTTTAATATCAAGGCATGCAACGCCACAGAATTTTTTTCTCGAGAAAGCGAGGTGGATGTCTGTAGTGAGTATAGCTAGGTTGTCGGTACATGATTTACCTTTCCTAAAGCCATATTGGCTTTTCGGGATGTATTTATCATTTTCCGTCCACCATTCGAGTCGGTTTTTGATAAGGCTTTCAAAAATTTTAAAGAGATTGTTAGCCAAAGATATAGGGCGGAAGCCTTTGTTTCCTGGTTTTGGGATAAGACAAACGTTAAAGTTCGACCAGTCTTTCGGTATAGAATTCAGAGCGAATATTTTATTATATAATCGGAGCAAAAAAAGTATTACCGGTGAAGGGAACTTCGATATAATGAGATTGCTGATAGTGTCTGGTCCTGGGGTAGATCGGAGCTTCAAATGAGATAAAATGTGATATAGTTCGGGGAGGCGGAATGGGGAATCAAGGAAATGGATCGATTTGAAAGGGATAGGATCTAACAGGGGAGCAGCAAATGGGGGGCAAAGGTTATCCATCGTCGCAGAGATGGCCGGATCATCAGGGTTCACCGGAGAGTCCTGAGCACCCGCCGCATTCCTGGACTTAAATCCCTTGACAATACCCCAAGCAGTTTTGATTGGCATCGAGATGTTGATCGAGTTACAAAATGACGTGAAAGATTTTTTTTTGTTTTTTCTTAGAACACGGCGAGCCAAGGCCATAGTCCTTTGGAGCTCGGCGAAATTCTCTACTGATTTATCAGATTTAAATTTTTTCAAAGCAGAGATCCTATTGTTAACTGCTTCAGAGCAAGAGTCACTCCACCAGGGACACTGAGGGGTTTTTCGGGTTGACTGATTATTCAGCAAGGACCCGCCGGCTGAGGTGCAAGCAGATATAATGCCTTGTGTGAATTGAGAATAAATGCCTTCGATTTCTAGTCCTTGATTCAAATCTAGATCGCGAACGTTGGCTGATAGAAGGTCACCAAACCTATCCCAATCTATCTTTGTGGTGACTAACTTCGATTGGAAGTCTTGCGTGGCAGGAAAGGAAAAACCTATATCAATGTAAATAAGGAGGTGGTCACTGTTGAAGCAGTCGTCACCGACGCTCCAACTGCAATCAAGGGTAAAGTCCTGACTGCATAACGAAATGTCTGGCGAAGATGGACGGCAGGCCGGTCGGCCCACCATAGTGGGGCTGGAGTCGTTTAAAATAGTTAAATTTGATTGCATTAGGAGATTGTAAAAATGAGAACCATGGCTATTCCTTAAGCCAGACCAGCTACGGTGATGAGCGTTGAAATCTCCACATATAATAGTGCTGTTTATGTTATCAAAAAATTCAACGAACTGGGCCCAGGATGCATTAGTGATGTTAGTACCTGGATCCCTGTATAACGAGAAAACGTTTATATATTTGTTGTTGGATATGCGGATCGCGACACCGACACATTCAAAGCCCAAATTACAAATATCTGTGGTATCCAAGAGTTTGAAAGGAAAGGTATTTTTAATTAAAATAGCCACACCACCACCATTGCGATTGTGTGGTCTATCTTTTCTTATGATTTTGAAGCCGTTTACGGAGAAGAAGTTGTAGTCTTTAAGCCACGTTTCACTGAGGCAGACAATGTCCGCATTTTCAGTAATTTTTGGGATTTCCTGCCGTTTATTTACAATGCTACGTGCATTCCATTGAACGATTTTAATTTGGGTGTTAAGCTCCATTTTTACTGAGTGCCCTTGTAAAGCTAGTAAAAGTTAAAGATAGAATAAATAACAAGCTTAGAGATTGAGGAGATCCCATTAAGTAGACATCGATGAAAAGTATTATGGAGTGGAAATTATGTTTTCTGAAGATTCTTCAATATTTTTTTGTATTTCAATAGAGGTGGCACTCAGTAAACTTTTGAGGGTGTCGGTGTCGAAACCCTCGATCTCGGCTCCCTTAGCACACAGCCGGCAGCTGAAAGCTTCAAAAGCAGCAAGCAATGCTTGGGAGTCACTAAGGAGCTCGGGGTCAGACCGGTCTCCGATACTCTCAATGCCGGTCATAATTTCAATAACACTAGTTTCCAGTTCAGTAGAAAACATCACTTCTCCCCCCGATGAGGGGAGAGTCTCGACTGTAGGCTGGTGGGTGGTATCAGAGGGGGGAGGATCCAGCCCTAAAGCAGGGTGAGAATTCTCGTCTAACCTGCGGGTAGTTGAGTTTTCAGGGTCGGTAGAATGAATTCTTTTTTTCTTATTTTTTGAGGCCCGTATAGAAGGCAAATTTAATAATTCCTCGTACAACCTCTCCTTGGGGTTGGGGCTGCGGCCGCAGACCGCGTCCGCAAAATTACCAAAAGTGGTGTCGGGGACCTGGTTAATAGTTTGTAAGTCTTCGAGGACTGATGGGCTGCGCATTATTATCGATTTACTGGCTTTGAAATCCAGGATCTGGTAAGCCATTACTTTTTTAATACCGTTCTGAAAAATATACTCAGGGCAGTCCTTTGAAAGACAGTCGTGGTTACCGCCACAGTTTACACATCGAAAATTTTCAGATTGGCAGTCTGATAAAGTGTGCCTTCCGCTACACTTACTGCACGTTGGGTGACCCTTGCACTGGTTACGGAAATGGTTGAAACGCAAGCATTGAAAACAACGTTTCACTTTATCGACAAAAGGTTCGACTGCGAACCGCATCTTAAAGATCTTAATCGATTGTGGAATTTGTTGGCCACTACAGAATAAAATAACTGAACGGGTAGGCATTACACACTGTTCCTTCCTGTCAAATGTAGTATTCCTTTCAATACGAATAATGTTTACCGGCGATTCGAGCCCTAAGCTGATGTCTTCGATCGAAAGATTGGTGTCTACTCCTCTAATGATTGCTTTGCGCATTACTTTAAAGGTCGGAATAAAAGCCGACCAGTTCTTGGACTCAGCAAAATTACTGTCAAGAAATTTGTTGGCTGATGCCGCCAAACTAAAATCTACAGAAAGTTTGTTGTACCCTATTTTCTTAACGTCTTGGATGTTTTTGAATTTTCGGCAAAGTTTCATCCCGGTCGACAAGGGAGGGATCTTACCGACTTCTTTCCCGGATAAACATCCCTGTATATGAACCGTATAGGGGCCTGTGTGGGTTGCGTTATATCGGTTTGCTTTTAAATCGGAAATTACTCGAGATTCGCGTGATGAGGGAATGTTGTTGTCAGACCCCACAGGATTTGACGCAGAGTCGGCAGGAAGATTATCTTTAGTCGAGGCCGTGTTAGACCGTGGATTAGAAACGGTGTTGTTGTCACTCAATGTAAGCAAAGGATTATCGTTCTCCGGGCCGCTTGCGGTGTTCGGGTTAGCCGTTAACGTATCTTCGGTATAGATACTATCCGAAATATTCGCCCGTTTTACGGAGCTTTTACCCGAAATAGATTTTGACTTGCGCTTCGCGTTTTTTTGAAAGCCCAAAGGGGAACCGAGCCCAGGATCAGTTAACAATCCATTAGAATTTGAATTATCTTTGTCTTTATCGATCTGTAGATCGGTATCCGGGTCAGATTCAGAGCCCGGATCCATCTTGCCGCAATCAGTTCAAAATTCGAAATTAGGAGAAAGTTCGAAAAGAAAAGAAAAAAGAATAAAGTTAGAGAAGTATAGAATAGAAAAAGATACAGAAAAGATACAATAAATGATACAATAAACGTACTTACATGGCAGACGAAAGTTCGGTGGGTAGGGAAAAAAAAGGAAAAAAAAAGAGGAAAAAAAAAGGAAAAAAAAGGTACCCAGGTGTTATACCGCTGATCTCTTCATTAGCGGTTGAAGAAAAAAAAAATTCCTTCGGTGGTCTCGAAGAGCGCACTTCAAACGAAAAAAAAAAAAAGTACTCTTTATCAGATACTGAGAGCGAGAGGAAATAGAATATTTATATATTGTGGTGATTTTATCAGCACTATAGATTTGTAAAAACACGTCCGCACTCGACGGATGTTAGATCGGTTCACCAAAGTTATAGTTGACAGTGATACAAAGCCCGAGTTTCCGCGTAAGTGGCGCTATCTGCTCGAGACTTGGCATGGGATCTGATAGGGTCAATTTGTTTATAACGGTTTTACACTAACAAATTGGACTCTGACGAAAAAGTGCGCCATACATTTTTTGCATATTTTTTTGCGTAGAGTCGATTGGCATACTTACTTTATCGAAATAATGATTTTTGGAACAATTTGTTTAAATAATTTCTTATAAACAATTGCAATTGGCAAAAGAAAAAACACGTGTAACTTTTTTTTAATTTGCCTATGAATCCGATGATTACTTTAACGCTATATGCTTTAGGCTTGGCATGGGATCTAATGGGGTCAATTTGTTTATAACGGTTTTACACTAACAAATTAGACTCTGACGAAAAAGTGCGTCATACATTTTTTGCATATTTTTTTGCGTTGAGTCGATTGGCATACTTACTTTATCGAAATAATAATTTTCAGGACAATTTGTTTAAATCATTTCTTATAAACAATTACAATTGGCAAAAGAAAAGGCACGTGTAACTTCTTTTTTGATTTGCCTATGGATCCGATGATTAATTTAACGCTATATGCTCTATGCTTGGCATGGGTTTTAATGGGTTAATTATTGTAAATCGTCGTCGGACGTACTTTCATAATTGTATTATTTATTCGTATGTATATTCGTATTTCGTTTCACATTATTTCACGCCATCACGTGCTTTATGAATTTTTGAATAAACTTTCGCAGGTGCTGCATTTTTGCGGCACGCTCGCCTTTTCTGCGAACTGGGTGTTTATTTAAGCCTGCTCCGAACATTATTTCTACAACAGGGAGCACGCGATCATCGTCTATGGGTAGTGAACGGGGAACCACTACCGTTAGCGTGTGTGGAATTTAACAATTATGAGCACAGATTTTGGGTGTAGACGAGAATATTATGAAACGATGTTACGTAATATTACAAGTTCTTTCAAGTGGGTATGCCGTAAATGTCACTGCGTTCCAACAGTATAGTATTCAAACCGCTGAAATGTTCGTCACTTTATACCCTTAGTACTGTATGCCAACGACAGTCCACAAAATTTTAATTCATGGTCCGTTGATAATCCAGTGGTCACCACTTCCGATTGGACAAATGTCGGAAGACGCGCAAGAAGCCCGTAACAAAGATATAAAAAAATATCGCGGATGTTATTCTCGAAAAAACTCGAGAACAGCGACCATGGAAGATATTTTTAATCGACTCCTCTTAACTTCCGATCCGTACATGTCAAACATCGGTAAGAGGTATCCGAAGAAAGGAAAAAATTTAGTCCCAGAAGCTTTGCAACTTTCACTCGGTACTGATAGTTCGCGCGATAAAGTCGGACTAGAGGAGACGATTCAATACTCGACTGACGAATCAGAATCGAATAATTCTTCTGACGACGACGATTAATATATTTTTTATCCTTAAAATTTATCAATCATGTAACAATGTTTTCACTGTATAAAATAAAAAGAAATCATTCTGAATGCATTGTAAATAATTTCTTCCTCCTACGAATTAATTATATCTATATTTAGAAGTTCTTATTCAAAATTTCGAGTACAGAACTATTAAAATGAGCTAATATTAATTTCTCATTTCAAACAGTTGTTTGTGAGTGGTGTCGACCAATACATCAGGTCCACTATTTTCTTTTCTCAAAAATTTTATTTCAGATTCGAAATCAGTAGGTTAAAAACCACACATTTAGCGATTTTTCCCAAAATCGGATGCATTTTAGTAACGAAAGTAGTCACTTCTGGTCCACCGTTTTGTTTTTTCAAAAATTTTATTTTAGATTTGAAATCAGCAAGCTCAAAATCATACATTGAACGATTTTCCTCAAAATCGGATGCTTTTAAGTAACAAAAATAGTCACTTTCGGTCTGCCATTATGTCTTTCAAAATTTTTTTTCGGGATTCGCAATCAGCGAGCTCAAAACCATACATTCAGCGATTTTCCTCAAAATCCGATACTTTTTAGTAACAAAAATAGTCACTTCCGGTCTGCCATTTTGTTTTTTCAAATTTTTTTTGAAGATTCGAAATCAACGAGTTCAAAAACGAAAGAATCACTTTTCAGATTTTAAGTACGGGCATTTCCCTATGTTTGCCCATGTCGCTGAAATCTAGCCCACTGTGCGTCGGAACCAGGGGGCCGCAACTCAAAGGGGAGAGCCGGGATCCAAGTGTTGCGAGAGCCAAGCGGTAGTTGCGCTGGTGTCGCGTCTACAGCAGTGCCGCGCCCCCGCCGGCCCCCTTGGACCCCCTTGGCGCCCCCAGGAGCCGAGGGGCCGCTGCCGTGGGCCCCTTGGGTCTTGGCTCCTGCCTGTCAATTCCCATTTGCATGTGGCTTCGCGAGGTTCTTACTCTTAGAAGTTTTTTCATTCGGAAACTCATTTATTATTTTTCTACACATACCATTCATCTAAGATTAATCGGATAGTTTTGTGGCGCGTGGATTTTTACTGTGTCTTCTGCAAAACACCAAGTACATATGTATGCAGGATTGTTAACACTACATGTATACCAATCATAACCTATGAAAGTGGTTAAGCCTTTAGAGTTCTAGATTTAGTATGATTTCTTTTTACATTATTACTTCTAAGAAACCGACCAAATGAGCCTCTTAGTTGTATTAATCACTGCCAATTTTTTTTTTCATTAGTATCAACCATGGTCCGGAAGTGTGCTGTGAACGGCTGCACTGCGAGTGGGCGTCAAAGGTTTAGATTCCCTTTGGTGCACACGGAGAAAGATCGATTTTTGAGATGGTTAGCAGCTACTGGTGATCCTGACAACTTGTACATTTCACCGGACAAACTCAGGGAAATGTGTGTCTGCGAGCTGCACTTCGGTATCTAATACAAGCTGCAGAAACGCCTTACCACTACAGGGGGACCCACCCTACATCAGCCAGGTAATTTTCTATTTATTTCAGACAATCTGCATAATTTTCCAATTTTTTGTAGCAGATACATAATTCAAGAAGATAACATTTTTTGTAGCATTCACATTGTGCTGTTTCGATTCATGTACAGATGCAGTTGACGTCAGCATTTATGAAATGCTTTCGAACGACAACAACAATTCTCCGGAAATGATGTTTTGAACTTCTAACTGTTGGCGCTGACCGCATTGAGGGATGTATGGTGACTAACATTCCAGAAGCGAACCACGTACTCCAGGAGGAGAGGGTCGGAGGATCTTCTACGCCAGTCTTAACTTTTCGGACTGACAAGAAATATCGAAGTGGGCAAGGTATCCGTGCGCTGTCATTTGTTTCTCTGTTTTGTGTTGACATTGATATAATGAATATTCTCCTTGGATATCGAGGAGTATTTTTTCATTCCTGTTCGTAAGAACTGTGCGTAATAGTCCTAACGGACACATCAGCCTCGCACAGTTCTTACGAACATTTGAAGCCAAATCTTTTGGCTCCAATATATATAAAAAACTACAATTGATAACGGTCAATAGCAAATTTTATTGTTTAATATATATTTTTTTCTTTTTTTTAATTCTCTATTTTCTTTCTGTTTCTTACTAATTCTTTATGTCTTTCACAGCAACCCCGCTCAGGTTCTTCAATCTATCATGGAGGAAGCCGCTGTCACCGAAAGAAAAAGAGCTCTACAACACCATCACGCAGCTAAGGGAGTCAGCAAGGAAGTCGCAGAAAAGGAATGCTGAGTTAAAATCACGTATCAACCAGGTGAAAAAAATGGTGCGAGACGGTACCGTCGACACCATTTTGGAGCTACCGGAGGACAGCAGGATGTTTATTGAATCATATTTTCGCAACCTGGAACGAAACAAACACGCCCGTGAGTACACTAGAAAGGATCAGATATTAGCTCAGTGTTGTTATCGAATAATTGTTTACTTGCGTAATAAATGCTTTATAGGCGTGTAAATATAATACATTCAACATTATCCATGTAATTCATTGTATTTCCAGGGTTAACCTGAGTCTTCAGGTCATTTAATAAAAACGAAACTTATCAAATTTGTAGCAACCGTTATTCAACCCTATACATATTTATAAAAACCTATGCATAACCCATCATAACCTATATGTATGAAATAAATATCGGTATGGCCCGGGAGGGCGCTGCCGTAGACGCGACACCAGCGCTAACTACCGCTTGGCTCCCGCAACACTTGGATCCCGGCTCTCCCCTTTGAGTTGTGGCCCCCTGGTCGGGACTCGTTCCCGCTGTCTTGGTCTTGACGCTCTTCGGTCCGGGTGAGGCGGTACAGGAGGGAAAAGGGGAGGGGGGGGGGAGCTCGCATGAGTCAGTGGTCCGACAGCCCGTAGCCCCCACCACTTCTTATTCCCTTGCCGGAAACTACAACAGTAGTACCAACCAGGGGTGCGAAACTCTGAGAAATTATACGGTCGTTTGCTGACGCCAAGCCGCTACGTGGCGCTGGGAGTACTGCGCCCGATATGAGATATAGCGGCTACAGCTATTAACCGCTTGTTTCGAAATTTATGATCGAAAAATAAACACAAATATTGTTTGAAATTCTATTCATAAACTATTGATCCATATGTATTTAAGGGAATAGGAATAAGGATATTAACACAAATCATTATCGATAAATAAAATGAGACGATAGAAATATATAAGTTTTTTTATTTTCAATTTATTTTTACGTCACACAAAATTTCGGATTTTTCTCTTTCAGCTGATTTATTTTTTCGCTGTCGGCGTGCAAGCGCGCAAAATTGCTGCATTCGCATTCGAACGAAGGTCCGTACTAATTGCACAATTAAATCGTATGCGTGATCGGGACATGGGAACGACAGGTTCTTGTAACTGTTTACTTCGTGTAATATTTCCTCCACTACAAACGTTTTTACGCAATGTTTTTCGAATTGGGTTTCAAGGAAGAGGACGAATTTGTATAAGTTTGAATTAGGATGGACCAATCCGTCTCTCCGTTGCCACTGCGTTAAGACCGCTGGGGGTAAGACTACGCCAGTCGCTTCGCGCGTTATTAGAGCATTTTTACAAACCGTACATTTGACGCTACTGTGAATACGTTTTGTCAAATCTGCTATTAAGCAGTACAAAATACAGTCACGAACTTCTGGCAAGCTGTAATCATGCTCTGATATATTTCCCAGCTCCCAATCATCGTGCTGAATTATGATATTAAGCTTGTCTTTGATGTTATTTAACACAATGGCGGAGTGTTCTGAATTTTTATAAATCATCTTCAGTTCAGCGAGAGTTACAAGCGGAGCAGCAGGTTTGTTCGGGGTGACGAAACAATTACCGTGCCTGGGTGGTTTCAGGACGCTGTACGTCGAAAGGATTTTGTATACTTGGAGGAATGTAGGTGTGGAGGGATCGTCATTGCAGCCGTCTGCTTGGCGAACCGTTGAAAAAAACCTCTTGATTTTGAATGATTTTGCATCACACACCGATAGAAATTTTCTTGTTCTTTATTGACACGTTTTACATCGCTGCTACACCTGCAACGGTCGCTCCCAGACTGACGCTCTCCTATCTCCCCCCAACTCGCACGACTCTGGGTCGGTAGAAAAGATTTCGTCTTATCCGTAACATTTCCGCCCCCCTTGAAATACATTTTCAACACATGGTATGCAAACATCCACATTTTGATGATAAATCGGCAAATGAGTGAGATACACTTCGCTTGATACGCAGATGATGGCGAATATTCGACCAGTAATAATAAAATAAACTGCGTTTGATGCGCAGATGGATGCGAATATTCGGCAATTAAAATAAAATAAACGTCGGTTGATACACAAATGAATGCGAATATTCGGCAAGTAAAATAAAATAGACTTCGTTTCATGCGCAGATGAATGCGATTATTCGGCAAGTTAAATAAAATAAGCTTGGTTTGATGAGCCAGGAATACGAATATGCGGCAAGTAATAAATAAAATAAACTTCGGTTGATGCGCCAGGAATGCGAATATGCGGCAAGTAATAAATAAAATAAACTTCGTTTGATGCGCCAGGAAGGCGAATATTCGGCAAGGAGCACGACAAGTACTGACTTTCGCTCTTTTTCCTTTTTTTTTTTTTTTTTAATTGACGGGGATATACCTCACCATCAATAACGATATTAAACCTATATAAGAGAAACAAAATAAAATCTACTTTTAAGTGAAAGAATACGCTTAATCTTTGGATGATTGCTATGCAAATCAAATTAAAACAACTTAAATAAATGCAATTTTCTCAAATTAGAGTAAATAATGGTGGCTCTGAGGATCAGTCGTTTTCGTCCTCCTTCGGGATCGGGCACAGATTCCGTACTGCCCGTTTGTAGATGCCTCCTTGAGTTCGGACGGACACTACTCTCACGACTCCGTCGGCGCCAGGGTGCCGTTCTATCACTCTTCCGACAGCCCATTGAAGAGGCGGCAAATGATCATCCTTCAACAAGACTAGTGTATCGAGTTCGATATTTTGGCGATTCTCGACCCACTTTCGACGTTCTTGCAGCGTACTTAGGTACTCGGCTTGCCAACGTCGCCAAAAGTTTTGACGAACTTTTTGAAGCGTTTGCCACCGAGACAAACGGTTGTCGGCGATCTCTGTAACATTTTCCTCAACAGGTGCAATTAGTGAGTCACCGATTAGGAAGTGTGATGGGGTAAGGACTGAAAAATCGGATGGGTCTGAGGATAATGCGGTCAACGGACGAGAATTCATTATTGCTTCGATCTCGGTCAAAAGAGTATAGCACTCCTCGAAAGTAAGTGTCATGCCTTGCGTCATCGTGTACAAGTGACGTTTAGTTATTTTCACCGCCGCTTCCCAAAGCCCTCCGAAGTTTGGAGACCGCGGAGGATTAAATTTCCATTGAATTCGTTGGCTCGAAAGGTTTTTCCCGATTTCTTCCGTCTCTTTTTTGAGAAATTGGTAGATTGCCTCTAATTCCCTTGATGCTCCAACGAAATTGGTTCCGTTGTCGGAAAATATCGTCGTGCAGATTCCCCGTCTAGCTGTGAATCGGCGCAATGCGGCTAAGAAAGCCTCCGTGGTGAGTTCCGTCACAAGCTCTAGATGTACCGCTTTTGTACTAAAGCACGTGAAGACGGCCACGTAACCCTTTGATATGTGGATTCGTCCTCTCCGTCGACTCTCTCGAATCTGCACTGGACCGGCGTAGTCCACGCCAGTCGTTACGAAAGGTCGCTGAAATCCAACCACTCGTTCGGTAGGTAAATCACCCATCTTTACGCAGGGAAATACCGGTCTGAAACGAAAACATTTTAGACAATTTTTTACAGCCTTTCGAGCTTCTCTTCGACCACTCAGTGGCCAGAAACGCCGTCTGATTGCGCTTAACAGCTGTTCGGGCGGGCAATGTAGAAGACGTAGATGTTCTTCTTGCATTATCAATTTTGTTATATGATGTCTCGCGGGCAAAATTATCGGATGTTTTTGGCTCTCTTCTATTGTCGCGTTTCGCAGCCTTCCTCCGACTCGTAGGATGCCGTCGCTGTCCAGATAGGGATCCAGAGATGAGATTTTGCTCTTGCTTTGTAGTGTGCCTTTATCTTTCAGCTGTTGTAGTTCGTGAGCACACGTTTCTCGTTGTACGATTTTGATAATTACGTTCTCTGCCTGAACTTGTTCTTCTACGGATATAAAATTAGTTCTCCCACTCCTTACGCTTATTTTTCTCCAACGTAGACAGTACGAGATGACTCTCACCATCTTTCTGTACGATGAAAATCGTGAGAGGATATCCTCTTTCATTATTGCTGCCAGGACTATCGCTTGCTTCAATTCCGGTACATTAATGTCTGGTTCTTCTGACTCTGCCTCTGCTGGTCCTTGACTTTCTTCCGTAATCCAGTAGGGTCCGTTCCACCACAGCCTCTCATTTCTTAAACGGTCTATCGACACTCCACGCGACAGAAGATCTGCCGGATTCTCTGCTGACGGTACGTGATGCCACGATACCCCTTTCGTGAGCGCCTGAATTTTCGTCACTCGGTTTGCCACAAACGTTTTGAGTAGGTTTGGCTCAATCTCAATCCACCGAAGAACCACCGTGCTGTCACTCCACAGCTTGACATTTCTGATACGATCCCCAAATGCGTTCTTCACTGTCTTGTACAGCTTTGCGAGCAACAAGGCAGCCTCCAGCTCTAGGCGAGGAAGAGAAATCGTTTTTAACGGGCTGACTTTAGATTTTGCGCAAAGAATATGAGAGTGAGTTTCTCCGTATTTGTCGACACTCACCGCGAACAAACACGCACCGAAAGCCTTTTCCGACGCATCCCCGAATCCATAAATTTCGAATTTTTCTGAATTATTGTAGGGCGTAGCATTCCTGGGAATACGCAGCGCATCTACGCTCGACAAGGACTCGCAATAGCTCCGCCATTCTTCTTTTTGTTCTTGCGGTAACTCCTGATCCCAACCGATGCTCAGCGTCCACAATCGTTGCATTATTATCTTTCCATTGATGAGTAGAGGAGCGATTAATCCCAGAGGATCGAAAACTTGCGATATTTTTGACAGAACTGTTCGTTTCGTCACTCTTGACAACGGGTTCTTTTCAATCCGGTATTGCAGCGAATCTGTCACCGAATCCCACAGCAATCCAAGCGTTTTCTGCGCTCCTTCCTTGTTCAGCATGAGTAATTTGTCCGTCTGAGCCTTTTCTGTAAGATTCTCCAGAATTTTCGGCTCATTCGTTCTCCATTTGCGAAGACAGAACTGTCCTCTCATGAGTAGCTCCGTTAACTCTTTTTGAAGATTCACTGCTTCCTCGATGGTTCTCGCTCCGGTCAGTACGTCATCCATATAGCAGTCTTCGTTAATAGCTCGTGAGGCTCCGGGTAGATCTTTTCCTTCGTTTGCCAACTCTCTCAGGCATCTAATCGCCAGGTACGGCGCGCACGACGTCCCATAAGTAACCGTGTTCAGTTCGAAAACTTGCATCGCCTCTTTCGGGTCTCGCCTCCACAATATTTGTTGCAATGTTCGGTCTTGCGGATTCACAATGATCTGCCTATACATTTTGGCAATGTCCGCTGTCATGACGTACTCGTGGGTTCTGAAACGCAAACTAATGTCCTGTAGCTCGCGCTGTAAGTTTGGTCCCGGGATGAGTTTATCGTTCAGAGAGGTTCCCTTTGTCGTCTTGGCGGAAGCGTCGAAAACTACCCGCAGTTTCGTGGTTAGGCTGTCCGGTCTCACAACCGCTTGGTGCGGTAGTGTATACGTCTCCGAATCTTCCTTTTCTTCTGTCGAGACGGACATGTGTCGTTGCTCTATATACTCATCCATAAACTTGACGTACCCTGTTTGAAGCTGTGGATTTTTCGCAAATCTTCTTTCCAGCGCGTGAAGCCTTCTCGTCGCTTGCTCTCTCGATTCTCCGAGTTCAACATTTTCTCGTTTTGGCAGCCGTACAATGAACCTCCCATCGTCTTGTCGTTCGAGAGTTTTGGAGAAATATTCCTCGCAGAATTCCTCTTCCTCCGTGTATTTTGGCGACTCCAGAATTCCCTCTTGTCTCCAAAACTTTTTGATTTGTCGCTGGAGCATGTCGTTTGTGACCGACACGTGGATGAGTGTTGATTTACTTTCTTTTCCTGTCATTTCACCTCCAACGATCCAGCCTAACAAAGTGTTCTGCAAAGATGGCTGTCCTTCGTTCTGATTCCTCGGACTTCCCACCAGAATTTTCCAATAAATTCCGGCTCCGAGTAACATGTCGATTTTCCCCGGTTCCTCGAACTTGGGGTCAGCCAGACGAACATTTTTCGGCCAGGCTACTCGCTTTACCTCAATCCGATTTTGCGGTAACAGTTGCGTAATTGTCGGCAGCATAAGAAACTCGAGATCTGTGGAGAAGTTTTTATGCATCGACTGAATTCGTATTTTTATTACCTTATGCACGTTGCTCGTTGTTTGATTTATTCCGCTGATTTTTCTTTCCTCTTTCTGACCGGGCAGTCCCAATTTTCGAGCGAAACTTTCGGTCACAATGTTCGACTGCGAACCGGGATCCAGAAGCACGCGGCACTCGATCGAATTTCCTTGAGCATCTTGGACGCTTATCACCGCTGTCGATAGAATGACCGTTGAGGCTGTTCGTTGTGCGCAGCAAATGTTCATCGTGTCCTTCCGGTTCGTGACGCTTGTAGCCTGTTGTTTCATTTCGCAGGCCCCCATTGCTGTTACCGAACTCGCCTCACCTTTGTCTTTACCCAGGGACGAGTCCTCCCTGTGTAAGAGCGTGTTGTGCCTCTTGGAGCATTTTCGGCATGAAGACGACTTGCAATTTTTCGCAATGTGCCCTGACCCTAGACAATTAATACATAGCTGTAAGCCGATAATTGATTTTTTCCTTTCGTCTGGCGCCAGCTTTTGCAGCTCTTCGCATCTATAAATTGAATGACTGCCTTTACACACTTTGCACTCTTGATTTGCAAAAGCCGCCATAGTCACTTTTTTCTCGATTTTCGTTTGTTGTTGTCTCGACGTCGCGGGTTTCGATTTTCCTTGATTTAATACTCTTAACGTATTACATCTGTCGGTTAGAAATTTAAGAAACTCCTCCATCGTGGGCATATTCTCGGGATTGCGATCTTTAATCGTATCCTGCCAATCTCTCTGTTCTACGAACTCAAGCTTCTTTTTTGCGAGATGAATCACCATTGTCTCCCACTTGTCAACTGGCTGCCCGAGAACCTTGAGAGACGACATATGAGTGCGAATGTGCCATACAAATTTTCGTATATCCTCCGACTTATTTTCTTTCGTTTGTAATGTAATTTCTTTCGATTTTGCGTTAATTATTTCGTCTTCCAAAAGAATCACGAATACGAGTCGAAATAAATGTATGAAATATGACAATAAAAAAAAAATAATAGTTCGATGAATAACGTAGTTTTATAATTTCGTTTATTTCATAAATGTCGAGAGAAATAGGAACGAGATTTGATAGAAATATAATGGAACAATGATTTCTTTAATATTTTCTCCAATATTTTAGTCAACTTACAATTAGTTGTAGTGAAATACTTATCTTCAAATTATCGCAAATAATGGAGAACGGTATGATTATGATTAGCCGGACTGTTCACTTGGATGGCTCGAAACACAGTGTCTTTACGATCTCGATAAATCGCAGATCGCGTCGCCGGCATCCCCTCTCGTCCACTCATTACAATTAATTCAGGGAACCGGCGCGCACCTACGTCATGATCACGTAAGCACGCCCGGTCCTTTCAAAATCCATTACATTATCCCCTTTTATTTTGTAATCACAAATGAAATTTTGAGGATAAAATAATTACAATTTAATCATCACACAGAAACATTCACTCTCTATCACTTATTCACATGACTCCACCCCACTAAGGGTCTCGTCCTACCATAACCTAATTATCCTAATACAAATTCATTTATCGATGCCGCACAAAATCTTACAAAAACAATATATTACAATTTACACATAGAACGCAATCATCGGTCTATTAACCATTCAATATTAATCACCTTTCGTCAATTTATTCAATCTTTATTCAACCTTTCTTTTACGATCATAAATTCATCTTCAGGTTACGTTTATTTACAAACAAATCGTCTTCAAAACAATAAATTGAAAATACATGTAAAATTAGTCCATACATTATAGTAAAAATAACAGAAATAATACGCATGTTTTGTTTCCGGACTCACCGAATGCACTAGTTAATGGACGGAATGTATTTTTTCAGGCTGGTACGATTATACGTGCCCTTAATTTTATCTGGTTCGGTCACGTAACTTAACTGAAATGCATTTTTCCCATGAATTTTGATGATTTTAAACGGACCTTCGTACAAGTGAAAAAACTTTTGTGTAACTCGGTCAGTGAGGCTGGATTGATGAGGAACCCGAAGCAATACTAAATCGTTAATATTCAGATCGATGGGCGATTTGATCTTTTGGTGTTTACGGCGACACTCAAAACTTTCGAGGAGTCGCTCCTTGGCGAGGAAAATTTTTTGCTCGTGAGAATCATCGTCGCTTTTCGGAAATGATATTATTTGATTAATTTTATCAGGTGGGATTTTTCCATAATGGAGTTCGTAAGGCATATAGCCAGTACTGCAGTGCGTAGTATAATTCAAAAGCCTTTCTATTTTTGGAATGTATTTTGCCCATCGGGTATGTTGATCGGTACATAATGTTCGAAACAATCTTCCTAATTCTCTCATAACACGTTCAGTCGGGTTAGACTGAGGGTGTCTAATTGATGAATGAATAACCCTGATACCACGCTGCTCTAGCTCTTTCTTCCAGGCATCCGCAGTGAATTGCGATCCGTTGTCCGATAATATTCGCTTTGGGGTGCCAAATTTGACAACATAGTCATCGATGATTTTCTTCAGGACGATACGAGCCGTAGCCTTTTTTATCGTGTATAACCTGACCATTTTAGAAAATGCATCGATGACAACGAATATATATTGGACTCCGCCTATGGACTGCGGCAATGGACCATAAAAGTCTACTGTTATTAGATCGTTGGGCTCATTGGATTCGACAAAACAATATTCCCCCTCAAATGATCGAGAAACATGTTTCACGCGTTGGCATAAATCACATGCTAGAACAAATCGTTTAACGTCCTTCACTAATCCTTTCCAATAAAAAAATCTTTTAAGGTGAGTTGTTGTTTTATGGATCCCCATGTGACCAATTCGTTCATGCTCTGATAAAATAATTTGTTTTTGTATCTGTGGTGGCACTATGATATTCCATTTACTAGATTTCAAGCTTTTATGAAACCATATTCCATTGTAGCATTGATATTCGCTAGCATTTTTATCGATTTTTTCATCCGATCTAATCTTCTGGACATATGGATCTTCTGCTTGTAATTGACTGAGATTTTTCAAATGCTTCTTGAGGATGGGATCGATTTCTAGTTGACATATCAGTATCAACGAATCGATCTCATGATTGTTATTATTTAAATTATCATATGATACAATTGAAGAAACAATAATTTTATCGTTACTATCGAAATGAAATTTACCATCGGGGTTTCTACTCAAGAAATCCGCAAAAATATTATCCTTTCCTCGACAATGTGCGATCGAAAAACAATATTCTTGAACGAGCAAACTCCAGCGCGCGAGTCTAGCGGTCCGAAACGGTGTTTGATTCAGAAAAGTAAGGCCCTTGTGATCCGTTATGATTTCAAATTTAACTCCAATAAGATAGATTCTAAATTTATCTAACGCATAAACAATTGCCAACAATTCTTTTTCGGTAGTTGTATAATTAACTTCCGCTGGAATTAAACATCGGCTAACGACAGAAATTAATTTATGATTATCACAACCATCGGTTTGAAACAATATACCGCTTATTCCAGCATCAGACGCGTCGGTTTGAACTTTAAAAGGTTTCATGGGATCATAGTGTGAAAGCTCAACAACGCTAAGAAAATTATCCTTCAATTCCTTAAATGCCTTTGCATGTTCATCGCTCCAACTCCAGGTACTATTTTTCTTTAACAATAATCGAAATGGTTCGAGATATTTGGAATGGTGTAAACTGAATTGACGATAATAATTACAAACTCCTAGGAATTGTTGTAATTGGGATTGATTTTTAGGCTCTTCAAAATTTCGTATCGTGCTTAACTTGTTCGGATCTGGTCTCACACCCGTGCCAGACAATATGAATCCGAGAAATGGAACTTCAGTTTGACCGATCAAAATTTTCTTAATCCTCAATGTGAAATTGCATTTTTGCAGTCTGCCAAATACCTTTTCCAATTGTGTTAAGTGATCGTCAAACGTTTCAGAAGCTACCAACAAGTCATCAATATAATATGTCAAGAAATCGGCAAAGTCACTTCCCAGAGCCATACTCAAAGCACGAATAAAACCACTGCCAGCCGTTTTTATTCCAAACGGGATCCTCCGGAATTGATACAGTGTGGACCCATGTAAGAACGCGGTATATTGCCTCGATTCTGGCGATAAGGGTACCTGCCAATATCCGTGAGTTAGATCTAACGCAGCGAAATATTTTTTTCCGTGATACCTTTGTAGAATTTCATTTATATGGGGGGGTGACTCGTTGTCTCCCTCTATCGCGTCGTTTAAATATCTCGCGTCTAAACAAAGCCTGACTCGACCATCCTTTTTATGAACGACGTGAAGCGGATTGCAATATTGGCTGGTCGATCTTTCGATTACGCCCGATTTCAGCATTTCATTTTTTTCCCCGTCAACGGCACTTCGTAGAGATAAGGGAACAGGATAAGATTTTCTTATAAATGGCTTGGTCTTCGACAAATTGAGACGATGCTCATACACAGACGTACAGCCGGGCTTATCAGAAAACAAATTTTTGTAACGTTTCAACAAATTCATCGAAGCATTCAACTAAGATGGGGCCAATGACGTGAGCGTACGCGCGACTGAGCCGAGATCAGCAGAGAAAGACTCTTCGTTTTCATTAACTTTTTGCATACAATGGCTTAGTTCGCCAATTTCTAGAGCAACATCGGAACTAACCGCTCGCTCCCCATTAAGTTTCACGTTATTTTCACATATATTTTTACCATTGTTTGAATAAACATCGTCGTGAACGAATGCAGAATTCATGCTCACAACATCATTAACAATTGTATTGTCACCGACATGATTAATTAATTTAGAATCAATACGCTTAACTAATGTATTTTTATCATGAATCTGATCATGAATACTTTCCGACAACGGAATTTTCTGCAAATGATTATTTTCACTGCAAATATTATTTTCATTTTCAGTTGATAACGGGTCAGACAACCTCGTAATGGAATCGCTTCGTGAATGAAACGTATTCCGGTCCTTAGAATCTATACAATTAACGTGAAAAATTCTTATGCTCAACTCGTTGATGCTTTTTATGGTTTCAAGTCTCTCTACTGATCCCCGATCAAACGAAACGGCCCCAGTACTCAGCCGAAAACCCTCGATTGTAAAAGTTTTACTACAATAATCTATTATTACATTATTTGTTCGCAACCAATCATTGCCAAGAATAATATCTGAAGTTAAATACGGTATTACTAAGAAAACACTGACAATGATTCTATCCTCTATAACAACTTCTATGTATATTTGTCGCTTGACTGTCGTTTTCCTCTGTCCGACTGCACTCGTTACCGAAACATTAGAAACTGGAAATTCTATCATCCCCCTATTCCATATCTTTTTGTAAAGATCTTCTGATATACAAGTTACTTGACTAACCGTATCGATAAGCGCATTTATGGTGGTATTTGAAATTTTGACGGGTACGCGGGGACATGAGCCAATAGATATTCGCGGTTCGTAAGGTTGAGTGTAATCGCCGTCTATGTCTCGTTTTAAGTCCTCTAATAAATCGTGATAATTATGGCACGGGACCGGACTATTTTGTACCGCGCCCTCATTTAGTTTAAATTATTAGTATGTGATGCCTGATTCGTCGCGTTCGTAGGCATAGCATTTGGTGGTGGATATCTCATATCAGGAAAAGCAAACGGTCCGTTTGAAGAACCTGGCCTTACGTTAGACGCGCTATTTTGTTGTGACCAATTTGAGCGATAGCCGTTATAAGTTCTATTTGTGGGATTATCTATTCCCGAATAAACGTAATTATCCCTCGCATGCCTATTATAATTGTTAATACGCTGTTTACTCGGTCTTCGAGATTGTTCGTATGAAGCCTGTACACTATTTATAACACCGTTCTGTCTGTTGTTATTATTTCGGTTATTGTTATTTCCATAAGCTCCTTTCCAATCGCGATTTTTTCTTTGCTCGAAGTCGTTCTGTACGAGATCTATTTGCGACAGTGCCTGCGCTACTAAATTAGTCTGAGAATAATCAACAGTCGCCAATGCTATTTGAACTCGCGACGGGAATTGTTTTGTAATAGTGAAGTTAACTTCATAATGGGACAATACCGGTTCGAAATGCCTTGCCTCCTTTACTTGTTTAAAAAAATATGTGTGCATATTTCCTTCTTCCGAATTATATTGACGGGAAGCCCATAGATTTTTCATGCGAACTCTCACGGGAACCGAATAAAACTCCTCTTTGAACGCTATCTTGAAATTTTCAAATGTCAACATATCATTCTTTTTTATTTCAAACCAGATTTTCACCCTACCCTCGATTAGGCTTTCTATTACTACTAATTTGTGTTCCTCTCGGACATTTTTGAATTTAAGGTATCGTTCGAATTCCTCAATAAAATTCATGGGATTATCATTTTCGGAGAACTTTGGTATTGATACATTAATGTGTAAATATTGAAGGTGATTTACCAGTCCATTAACCAGTTGGTCATTCGTTAGACGATCCCCTTGGGCAGGTGGGATGACTTGATTTTCGATGACGGCGTTCTCACGCTGCTCTACTCGTTGTATCCGCGATGCATTTGAAAGTAGTAGCTGCTCCCGTTGCTCCAGATCAGCTCGGGTACGTTCCAATAAAGCTCGCTGTTCATCCATCTCTCTTTGCACGTCTTTTAATCGTTGCCACTCTTGGGTCAGTTCACCCGGTGTCACGTTACTCGGCGTGCTTTGTGCCATCGCAGATCTCTTTGTAACCTTCCTATGTCGGTTTAATCTTATATTAGTTTTTATTGCAAGACGCTTAACTTTCCTATCGCCGTCTCTCGTCAAATTTCTTGATTTCGGTGTTTCGAATAATAATTTTCTTACGGTTTCATCCGTTATGTGTGAACGTGAACGCGTTATACGGTCCGTGTTATTCATCGATTGTGTACATTAATGGATTAAAGGATTAACAAGCTAACTCGCGGTCGCGTCCGCGCTCGTGCCTGACCGTTGGGCGCCAATGTAATGTAATTTCTTTCGATTTTGCGTTAATTATTTCGTCTTCCAAAAGAATCACGAATACGAGTCGAAATAAATGTATGAAATATGACAATAAAAAAAAATAATAGTTCGATGAATAACGTAGTTTTATAATTTCGTTTATTTCATAAATGTCGAGAGAAATAGGAACGAGATTTGATAGAAATATAATGGAACAATGATTTCTTTAATATTTTCTCCAATATTTTAGTCAACTTACAATTAGTTGTAGTGAAATACTTATCTTCAAATTATCGCAAATAATGGAGAACGGTATGATTATGATTAGCCGGACTGTTCACTTGGATGGCTCGAAACACAGTGTCTTTACGATCTCGATAAATCGCAGATCGCGTCGCCGGCATCCCCTCTCGTCCACTCATTACAATTAATTCAGGGAACCGGCGCGCACCTACGTCATGATCACGTAAGCACGCCCGGTCCTTTCAAAATCCATTACACGTTATCGTCGGAAACTGCAGGAGTTCGTCCAAGTGCGTTTCGATAATTATTATTTTGTTATCGTACGTGTCTTTCAACAGCTTCCATGCCTCCTCGTAATTTTCATTAGAGATTTGATACCCTTGTATAACCCTTAACGCTTCGTTTTTTAGAACGCCTATCAAATATTGATGCTTTTGCATCGGCGTGAGCTGCGTTTCCAAATGAATTGTCGCCTCGAAACTATTTTTAAAAAATAGCCATTCTGCGTAGTCTCCGTCAAACTCGGGTAATTTTATTTCAGGAAGTTTTGGCCTACCTCGTGGTGCCTCTGCTATCATCGGCTGACCCTGATTTCCCACGACGTTTGGTGGCCCGATGTTGTGTTCCTTACGATTGATGATTTCGTCGAGCTTCTCCGCTACGGCGTAGTAGCTTTCTTCGAACAGCTGTCGCTCTGCCTCTCCGTCACGTCGTTGATTTTCGTAATCCTCTTCTGAGTCGGTGGGCCTTGTCTCTATCATATATTGAACCTCCTCGAATTTTTGCCAGCATTCTTCTAGCTTTACTTTACGAACTCGTGCCTCCGCGACGGTTCGTTGAACATCCATAGCTAGAAAATTTACTAGCCGAGTCATTTGCCCTTTTACCATGGCCCGTTTTTGTTTCAATTCTCTATTGTCCGTCATTTTGCCGTTACAAAGATGTTGGTTTACGAAAAGGGAACAGGAGATTGGGAATTTTTCGGTGACTCACTTACCCTGTTTCGAGAAATACCTGTTACCGTGTGTCGGTAAGATGATCGCGAAATGCCTCACGTCGGTAAGACGATCGCGAAATGCCTCACGTCGGTAAGACGATCGCGAAATGCCTCACGTCGGTAAGACGATCGCGAAATGCCTCACGTCGAACTAGCCTGCGTGAGCGCCCTCTACGTTGTCGCTGTGTCGGAGAGAGTGGCCGTCCGTGCCGTTGGCTGTGAAGACCCCGCAGCGCCGCCGCCTCGTAGTGCTGAATGTGCGGACCCCGTCCGCCCGTGCTGTTGACTGTGAAGACCCCGTAGCGTCGTCGCCTCGTGGTGCTGAATGCGTAGACCCCGTCGGTTTGTCGCTTTGTGCGATAGCCGGCCGGTTACCCTGATTTTTGACTGCAGACCCTGTTGCTTCGTCGCCTCGTGCGAGAGCCAGCCGGTCGTTCTGATGCTCGATTTACTTGATTTTATTGTCCATAAATGCCCGAAACTTGCGTTTCGCTCGCCCTCTTTCGGACGCCGGTTTTGTTTATGAATGTTTGCCTTTGCAGCCTGGGAGACCACATACCACTTTTACATGCATAACACTTGATTAAACGTTTTGCTTTCGATTCGACCGCTCACTGTTTCACGAGATTCCGTTTTACTGGTCGCGGATCGGGTTCCTGTTGGGCGCCATTATGATTTTGAATGATTTTGCATCACACACCGATAGAAATTTTCTTGTTCTTTATTGACACGTTTTACATCGCTGCTACTCCTGCAACGGTCGCTCCCAGACTGACGCTCTCGTATCTCCCCCCAACTCGCACGACTCTGGGTCGGTAACAAAGATTTCGTCTTATCCGTAACACCTCTAAAGAGACAAATGCAGAAATAATCACGTAAAATAAAAAGACCAAGGACGTGAATGGACGGGATTCTAAAAGAAATGAAGTAAAAGTAAGTCGAATAGAATAGTACATTATGATACAAGTGCGAAAACATTTTTTCCGACGAGTGTGAGTTTGCAGCACGAGCCGAAGGCGAGGGTTGCAATCACACGAGTCAAGAAAACGTTCTTTGCACGAGTATCGTATACATTTTTATGTCACAGGGTGTGTAAATGTGGTTTGACGCCAACGAAGTAAGCGTATCTTTCTGTTCATAAGGGTAATAGGGCAAATGGACAAATAAATGAACAGTTAAGGCCAATTGATGGAAATTCGACTTTTAATTATTTTCGAACCATTTTGGGCATTGAGAAATCGAATTAATCTTTCAAAAAAGTGTTTGACGTTTAAGTATAACTAAACGAAATTTTTGTTTCGATCAATAATTAGCATACACGAGGCATACCATATGGCTTGGTTCATTTAATAGCCGGTGCCCATTCATTGACTCGATTCCCCGGCGGGTTCGATTATACCGATTATTTTGGTATATTTACGGTACATTCTTCGAATGGTATAATATCAGTAATTTTCAGGGTGTTATTCGGTAATTATACTCGAAATAAACGGTGTATTTGTGAATTTTTCGTACAAAAAAGATACCCAAAGTGTGTCGTAATATTACTGTATAATTCGTGTATGTTTACCCAAAGTGTGTCGTAAAATTACAGTGTTATCCGCGTATGTTTTATAAATAACATAAATTTACCAGAAAAGTACTCATTCTACGCCGTAATTTTTCGGTATATTTTCCGTATGTTTTTTTGTAAAAAATAGTACTTAATTGATCCCGTAAGTATACCAGAATAGTACCCAATTCAAATCCAAATACGACAGTAGTTACTACGGATACTTGCACGGCATACTTACGGTAGTTATTCTGTATAAAGAATTCACAAATACACCGTTGCGTTTTGGTATTGTAACGAGACGGGATTTCTCGTTACTCTTCTTTTTCGCTCTCTATACCACTTCTCCAAGTATTTTCATCCCCTCTACTTTACCGCGTCGATGACGAAATATCGTACGATCCTGCCACCTCTCTCACGATACTGACGTAATGTCGTACGATATTTCCACCTCTTCAGGTATTTTCATCCCCTCTACCCTACCGCGTCGATGACGAAACATCGTATGATCCTGCCACCTCTCTCACGGTACTGACGTAATATCGTATGATAGTACCACCTCTCCAGATATTTTCATCCCCACCGCTACGGGAACTTATATAACATCGTACGATGTTTCCACCTCTCCAGGTATTTTCATCCCTACCATGAAAAGATGATGAAACATCACGCTACATTTCCATCTCTCCCCGGATTTCAAACCCTATAAAAACGTCGAGCGCGAGCAATTCGGGGTCTTACACTTCAGCAACTGCAAATGGTTGTTCGTATCTCCAATATCGGCCTTAGGCCCTCTTAGCTAGTAGATAGGGACCTCGGACTGATCGTTGGCCTCAAGCATTGCGCTTGAAAGTTCGCGACAGCTCCGAGAGAATCCGTGAGCGCTGGCCCCGATTATTGCAATCGGACGTTCAGCTGCTTCTTTAGCGACAATTGAGAAAGGGTTGAGGATCGATCGTAATCTCGACGGCGCCAGGGCCAACGTGGCAGAAGTGTTTGTCTTCTTAAGACAAGTCAACTCAACACGTTGTCCAGGTTTTGTTCGAGTGCCCGTGACTGACACTTCCTGGAAACAATTGGTCGTCCCCCCCATCGCTCAGGGAATTAGGGAATAGAAGCTCGTCTAACTAATCTGCGATGCATTCAAAGTAAATCGGGTCATACCGCGATCAGTTAGAAACCCCAGTCGATACTCTGTTGCGTTAAACGCCGACTGGAAGGGGTAAACGCGTTAATACCAAGCGTAGCAAGGAGGCAATAGGAAAATCGTGCGTACCATAGGCAGGGAGGCGCGTATACCGTAAAATAGAATAAAAAATTAAATCATAGTTTCCACGACGACGCTCGATCTACGACGTCGGACGAATTTCAAATCTTCTCGGAAAATTATAATCGAGCGAACTCGTTCAAACTCCGGTCCTTCTGACCGCTTCAAGCGCGTAGAAGCTTTTCGCGCGAACTTAATAAAAAAATAAAATAATCCAAACTCAAAGATCCTAACCTCACGGCCGGTGATGAAGGATCTGTACGTTCGATAAAAGTGGCACACATGAACGATTACACATAATCTGAGGCTGTCCCGAAAACCCACGTAAAATCCTTATTATTATCGAGTCCAGAACACGAACTCTCCTCGACTAAATCCAAGTATCTATCCCGATACACCACCTTCGGGATCATTTCGAGAAGAGACGGAGGAAAACCGTCTCCGGGAAATCCCGAAACGTTTCATTGGCGCCCGAACAGGGACTCGATAAAAATATAAATAATAAAACTGGATAAAACGTGGTCTTCGAGACGGAAATATCGGTCAAACTTAAAACAACAAGAAATAAAGGAATTTAATCCGCGTTCCGAGATGTCCGACCACGAAGACATCGGCGCAGTAGGAGGCGAAGTGGCGACCTGTATCGTAACAATGGCATCCGGTATCGTAACTACAACGGCCGCAACTGATCCAACCTCCCTCACCTTTTCGAGCGTAAGGCCTAAAATCACGAGTAAAATCGAAGAACGATTAAAACAACACGAGAAGGAAGCTCAAAGGGTCAGCGATTACATGGCCAGTAGCACGTGGTTCCCAGACGATAACAATAGCGAAATCAGCGAAAGCCCCAACGCGCATTCACATCAATTGCAAATGCAATCAATTCTCGATATCCTTAAACATATGGAGAGGCAACGCGAAATAGACAGGCAGGCTGAAACGCATCGTTATGCACTGCTCAATGAAAGTTTTTCGCGAAGACTCGAAGCAATGATCGAGTTCGTCACCACGTCGGTAAATTCCATTCACGCGGAAATAATCGAGTCTACCAATATCAACTGGGCTAGAAAAGAACGACAATCGATCTCCGCCCCTGTCTTCGGGGAAAGCCCACCTCCAAAAGAAAACCTCGCGAGACCTGTAAATCCGAAAAGAAACACCCCTCATCCGATGCCCCTCGGTGGCAGGACGCTACACGAACCTACGAGTGAAATTAGAACCTACGACCATCAGCTTGCAGGTGCCTCGACGGGAGCTATTCCACGTACACACGCGTCCTTGCACGCTCAATCGGCGAGAATCCAGTAGATAACGACCCAGTACGATCCACCGCAAGTCGGTGGACTGGGAGGGCGAACCAAGCATCGGAAGGGGCGTGTGGGACCTATTCCGAACAGGAAAACGCGAGGAACTCCACGCCGCTAGGGCCAACAAACACGACCGCGACCGGAGGAAGCATCAAGCTGGAACCTCCCATGTTTTCAGGAAAAACATCGGAACAGCCGATGCAGTTTCTAGCAAGGCTACGCGCATATCGCGATGTCTATGTGCCTAGATATAACTTTAAATTAATAATCGGTCAGTGCCTCGAAGGACTAGCCAAGACGTGGTGGAATATAACCCACGACGCGATTCGGGATTGGGGCGAATTCGAATGTCAATTCCAGCGTCGTTTCTGGAGCGAGGAGATACAGAACGGGGTAAAAATAAAGCTAGATTACGATTTCCATGAACCAGGACGAAAAGGATCACGTCTCGGCTACGCGATGCGCATTATTGGGTAAGCACGCGACTTACGACCAGCCCTGTCGGAACTAGAAATAATAAATAAAATTAAAAGGCACTTCGCCGACGACGTGCGGGCAACGATGCGAACCCTCGACACCACAGATATCCCGCGCCTACTCGACTTGCTCTCATCTTACGATGAAGAAGGACTCGGCAACAGGGATAGGGTGAGACCTGGTCCTCGGGATAGGTACAGCGTACCATCGGGTAGTCAGGAAATTAGAGCACGACAATTCGAAACGTATAAAAAAGACGACACTAGATACAACGTCAAAAGAGAAGGCAAACCAAACGACGACAGGCACGGATTCGACAAAAACGACGAATCGAGTCGTATCAGGTCACTAGGAGAGGCCGATGACGAAACGGCCCATCTTGAGGTAGCATCCGACGAGGAATCAGAAAAGGGGGAGCAACGCTTGGCCTAAATGACTCGAACAAAATAGGTCATCAAAATCCCATAAAAAAATAATTTAAAAAAAAAAAAAATAAATAAAAAAAGAAAAAAAAAATTTTTTTTTAAAAGAAATAAAACTAAAGAAAAGATTAATGAACAAATAAAATGGCAAAAGAAAATAAAAATAAAAATAAAAACTATAGAAAAGGTTAATAAACGGATAAAATAGCGAAAAAAAAATATAAGATTAAAATATGGACAAATACGAACAAAACGAAATATAGTCGAAATCAAAACCCTTCAAAACGACTATTTTTAGTTTGGGAGGGCGTTGTAACGAGACGGGATTTCTCGTTACTCTTCTTTTTCGCTCTCTATACCACTTCTCCAAGTATTTTCATCCCCTCTACTTTACCGCGTCGATGACGAAATATCGTACGATCCTGCCACCTCTCTCACGATACTGACGTAATGTCGTACGATATTTCCACCTCTTCAGGTATTTTCATCCCCTCTACCCTACCGCGTCGATGACGAAACATCGTATGATCCTGCCACCTCTCTCACGGTACTGACGTAATATCGTATGATAGTACCACCTCTCCAGATATTTTCATCCCCACCGCTACGGGAACTTATATAACATCGTACGATGTTTCCACCTCTCCAGGTATTTTCATCCCTACCATGAAAAGATGATGAAACATCACGCTACATTTCCATCTCTCCCCTGATTTCAAACCCTATAAAAACGTCGAGCGCGAGCAATTCGGGGTCTTACACTTCAGCAACTGCAAATGGTTGTTCGTATCTCCAATATCGGCCTTAGGCCCTCTTAGCTAGTAGATAGGGACCTCGGACTGATCGTTGGCCTCAAGCATTGCGCTTGAAAGTTCGCGACAGCTCCGAGAGAATCCGTGAGCGCTGGCCCCGATTATTGCAATCGGACGTTCAGCTGCTTCTTTAGCGACAATTGAGAAAGGGTTGAGGATCGATCGTAATCTCGACGGCGCCAGGGCCAACGTGGCAGAAGTGTTTGTCTTCTTAAGACAAGTCAACTCAACACGTTGTCCAGGTTTTGTTCGAGTGCCCGTGACTGACACTTCCTGGAAACAATTGGTCGTCCCCCCCATCGCTCAGGGAATTAGGGAATAGAAGCTCGTCTAACTAATCTGCGATGCATTCAAAGTAAATCGGGTCATACCGCGATCAGTTAGAAACCCCAGTCGATACTCTGTTGCGTTAAACGCCGACTGGAAGGGGTAAACGCGTTAATACCAAGCGTAGCAAGGAGGCAATAGGAAAATCGTGCGTACCATAGGCAGGGAGGCGCGTATACCGTAAAATAGAATAAAAAATTAAATCATAGTTTCCACGACGACGCTCGATCTACGACGTCGGACGAATTTCAAATCTTCTCGGAAAATTATAATCGAGCGAACTCGTTCAAACTCCGGTCCTTCTGACCGCTTCAAGCGCGTAGAAGCTTTTCGCGCGAACTTAATAAAAAAATAAAATAATCCAAACTCAAAGATCCTAACCTCACGGCCGGTGATGAAGGATCTGTACGTTCGATAAAAGTGGCACACATGAACGATTACACATAATCTGAGGCTGTCCCGAAAACCCACGTAAAATCCTTATTATTATCGAGTCCAGAACACGAACTCTCCTCGACTAAATCCAAGTATCTATCCCGATACACCACCTTCGGGATCATTTCGAGAAGAGACGGAGGAAAACCGTCTCCGGGAAATCCCGAAACGTTTCAGTATATAAAATAAATTTAAAAAATTTAAAAAAACTCCCGGCTGGAGTAAAAATCGAACACAAAAAACGTAATCTGATAGAAAGCATGAATAAAATTCATGAATCTCAAAAGTATACAACAAAAAAGGATGAAATAATTCAAGAAGTCATCTTAGTTTATTCATAGTTTGAATTATGATCGTTCGTTTGTATGAGTTCAATTTTTTGAATCGTGGGAATTTCCTCACTGCCCTCAATTCAGTCGGGAGACGTCATTCATTAAACATAAGTCGGAGGACGTTTTCTTTCGTATCGTCCAACATCTAAATCCAGCTCGTCTTCATGTTCAATTAATAGCGTCTTCTTTGCACTGTTAAACATCTATATCCTATATCACCTTTATGTTTAATGAATGACGTCTCCCGACTGAATTGAGGGCAGTGAGGAAATTACCACGATTCAAAAAATTGAACTCATACAAACGAACGATCATAATTCAAACTATGAATAAACTAAGATGACTTCTTGAATTATTTCATCCTTTTTTGTTGTATACTTTTGAGATTCATGAATTTTATTCATGCTTTCTATCAGATTACGTTTTTTGTGTTCGATTTTTACTCCAGCCGGGAGTTTTTTTAAATTTTTTAAATTTATTTTATTTCATACTTTTTAAAGATAATTCGATATAATTTTCTCCACGTCCGCCAATGATTGGAATCATTTAGCTCGAACAAGACGTCCACGTCACAAAACAATTTTTCCTACTAGTGTCATAATGTACTATTGTTTATCGATTTAATATCGTAAAACGTGACCACTGTATGGAAATTTGATGTGACAAGACTTTAAAAGTATCGACTAGCTGCGGCACATGCTGGTTTTCCTTGGGCGCAGTTGAGTACAGTCGCAGCAAAATGTCAGCGCATCATGTGATTGTTCAGCGCGGCTCCATGTAGCCATGACAAATTGTCAGCCCATCGTGGAGTCTTGAGGGCGACTTAATAGAGCCTTGACCAAATCTCAGTGCATTTTGGAGATTTTAAGCGCGGCTCTATGTAGCCTAGACCAAATTTCTGTTCATTGTACAGTTTTTTGAGCACGGCTCGACGTAGCCTTGACCATATGTCAGCACATTCCGCTCGTCCTTTCCAGTCATTACAAGTTTTGAATATGTCTTAAGCGAGTGAACATTGAATGAATGCTGCTTCGACGAGTGAACGTTGAATGAATGCTGCTTCGAAAAGGACCTGACTCATATAGGAAAAACAATGAAAACAAATATACATATTGTGCATTCTGACAAATCGCTTTGTCTAAAAGTTTTGTCGGTTGGAGGATAAAGTAAAAAATTGAGTCCGACAACAATTTTTTTCTTTCAAATTGCCAATTCCACCGAGGTAGACAATATCACTGGGCATAACCACATCGTCTAGTTAAACATCCATATTCACGTTTTTCACAATCCTGATAAGATTATCATACGTTGAATAAAAAAGAATGAACTCATTAAACAATTTCGTTCGTACGTGAAATCAGTTGATAATCATAAATAAAACAAAATCACCGGGCATAACCACGTCATCCGACCTAACCTCCACATTCACAAATATCTTAATTTCGCGCCCAAATCCAGAAATTAATCGCGCACAAGTATCCAGAACTATTAATCCGACGTGATTGATGAAATCAGCAGTAGATCAATCCTGCTAACATTATTGAACGTTAAATAAAAAATGCACTCATGAAAAAAATATCGTTCGTACGAAATCAATCAATAAAAAAAAGTTATTGGAAACACCGCTTAGATCCGTTAGATTCGCCCCTGTTTGGAAACACCGCTTAGATCCGTTAGATCCGTCCCTGTCGTCGAAGCAGACGACTCGACATCGGAATGAAGTTAGGCTATGAAGAACGATGCGAGTATTGCCTAGCCAATCAGCGGGCTCGCTGGAGCTCTACTGTGGCCAGCATCGATATGGAAATTTCGAAAAAACGCGTTTTTTCAACATCTATTATCTTTACGAATTCACATCTGATCATAAATATTATGATTCATAAAACATCTGTGTGGTCAACGGAACCGATGTGCAAATATTCGTTTGTAGAAGATTAGGCGTTTGAGCAAACATTCGTGAATTAGGAATCGCTGTTTCGCGGGAACACGACGAAACACATAACTCCCGTTTTCAGCCGGGAGTTAAAAATGAGTATTCCTGAAACCACCAGGAAACCACCCTACATTACTTAAAAAGTTTACGAGCCCAGTATCTTGTAAACAAACCTCCAACGGGTCCTGGTTTATACGACCTGTTAAAACAGATGAAAATTCACAATGCTCACTGAGATACGTGATCAGGTCTAACATCGATTTTAATGTAACGCGGAGACCGTCTGCCGTTTGTTTTGTAAGAAATAGATCATCCGAAATTCGTTTCGTTCGTACTTCTTCCTCCCAGGCATCCAACTTCCGTAACGATTCTTCGATTACCTGCAAAAAATTATATTCATTTCGATTTGATAGGAATGTTAGTAACAACGAGAATGTTTATTGAACTTACTTTGAAGTCACGATTTTCTGATTTCACTCCGTTGATTAGGTCAGTGCGATTGAGTGCATCGAACATATCGTTCATCCATTTGCAAAAGCTGACTGTAACTTCACAACCATCCAACTCTGGCTCGTATTTTCGATAAAATCGTAGTCCTCCGGCAACAGAGTTACTGAATACCTGTATATAAAACAGATCAATTGCAGTTACACATTTTTTTCGAATGAATGAATTTCAAGGATTCAAATTCATACTTGAGTAGCTAGCCGGACGCGCATTTTCAGTGAGGTGTTGAGGTAGACATGATTTTTCGTCAGCCTTGGGCAGACCAGAGCTTGTCCGGGACCTGCATTTTTCACGTTGACTTCATGAAGCTTTTGAATGTACTCCCATTTTATTTTTGGTTCCGCAAGATCAATCTAGATTTTGTTTTTTAAAATATAGAAAATGTCCATGACGTCGGAATTCTGAGTTTATCAAATGTCATTAACTTTACAAACCTGTAAAACTTTGTTGTTATATAATCGATTCCGAATGGTCTTGATTAAGTGTGGAGGGTCGAAAAAAACATATACTCTGCGACCTTCAACTGTAGGATGTGCGAAGTCATTTCGCAGATTCTCTTCTGATGAATTGACGCCGAGTAATGCCCAAGACTTGCGGTTACAACTCGCTTCATCGCTTACGACTCCGTGAATTTTTACACCGATTTCTTCCATGAGAGCAATAGCTTTGACAATGAGTTTCGCGAGCACGTCACCTTTCACGGGTCCTTTCGATGCAAATACTGCTATAGGTTGTGTATGCGAATCGGTCAACGACTGATACATTATTACCAAGCAGTGATTTGCCTTCTCCGTAAAATCAGTGGATTGTTGTCCATCTTCGCCGAAGTTGATCAATCCTTTACACGTGAGATGCTTGGTATCAACGCTAACGCTTTCACGGGTTGAGATTTCGTCGAGTGAAATGATTCCGGAGAGCGACGCTTTGTCTTTTTTGCTCAGTGTAACTTTAAGTACCTCAAAAAATTTAGGGTCAAACCCACAGTTAGCATCGATTTTCGATAGATATCTGAAACCGACAAATATAAACTCTTATGGACAAGTTAAATTACGAATATAAATTGTACATAGCTCACTAATAGATAAGTGAAAGTAATTGTAAACAGCTTGAAATCGATACTGTTCAAAAGAAAGTGTAATTGTGATCTATTTTTATCAAAGTTATTTTGAGGCAGGATTCTACTTTGAAACTTTGAAAAAAATTTTTTTTTTTTTTACATTTTTCGAAAGTAAATATGTTTAAGAATCTTCGTCGAAGGCATATTATATGGCCCAGGCATCGCTGATTAAAGGTAAGATAATTTTTTCTACGATTTATCACTCACCAAAATTTTAAACGCGTTTTTCTCGAAACGACATTTTCAAGTACCGTGGTCGTGATAACTCAAAAAGTACTGAACCGATCCTTATGAAATTTGAAACACATATTCTATATGTTTGTACCAACCGACCTAACTACAATCAACTTAAAATTTTAATTGGAACTATTTTTTTATTGCAAAAAAAGACCCAAAAAAAACGCATTTTTTTCGTATTTTAGCCGCCATTTTGTTAATTTTGCACGTATATAAAATATTCAAGTTAGGTCGGTTCCTGAAGACATACTGAACATGAAACTATTTGATTTTTTTGTTTCAAACCATCCGTCGGAAAGATTTCACGACCACGGCAACGGTACCCTCTTTTCGAGGCGTTGGCTTTAAACATATTTTACGTGTACAAAAAATGAATAAAATACATTTGAAAACATTTTTTTATGTACTTAAAGAGTGTATTTATCGAACATTTAAAACTCCATATCGATATCTTTAATAGTATTCTCAGAAAAAATTCACGAAAATACCGTTTTTTTCATGGTTTCAAAGTAGAATCCTGCCTTAAAGGATTCTACAAATATTAGGAAGCGCTGTATACTAAACGAATGAAGCTTACCCTCGAATCGTCCTCACGGAAGGAAGCGGTAGTATGTCGTTTGATCGTAAGAAATCGTACCCCGAAGGCGATCGCGTATGCATAAGCATGCATAGCAAAAGCCATTCTTCGGAGTATCTCCGGCCTTTAGAGGTCTTACGCTTCGCGGCATCAATTATCTCTTGCAGTACATGGAATTGATTTTTCTCAACTTTACCGTCTTGGATATGTTTTTCGAGATCCGAAGTAGCGAGGCGTGCTGTTTCTGAGCGAATCTGCTGAAGCTCTGACTTCAATGTTTTATTTTTTTTTAAGCACCTTATGTTTTTTTTTGCACTGCTTCACGATATTTGCGCCATAGTTGTGACCACTCGTAATCTGTTCAACAGACTTTTTTTCCCACCTGACAGAATCGACAAATCGTTGAGGCCTGTTCGTCCGGTAGTAGCCCAACACAGTTAATGTGACGGAGGTTTCCAGCAGTATCTTTTTTCAATATTCTGCAGCGTAGCTGTTCTCTTGTTCCACAGAAGATCTGAGTCCTGTAGGTCCGGTACATATGCGAAGCCGATCGATCGTCATTACAACTTATTGTAGACTCTCTCCGTTCTCGATGCGATGAGGTACGTCAAGATATGTCAGGTTTACTAAGTGACTATAAGCACTTATTGCGACTGACAAATCTTCTGTTACGGTAATGGACTTTGCGATTAACGTTTGCAAATGTCCTTGGATTTTCGTGTGCTCGACGATCATAAACGTGAAGATGTTTCAGCCTTCAAATTCAGCTCTCTGACTTAACCATCCCGATGAAAGCGACAGTTGTGAAATCGAGAGTTCGGCCAATTGAAAAGGAATATTTGTCACGCTTGGAATCACCGTTGCGACTGTGTCACACTGTGTTTCGACTGCCTCGCAGCTAGCTGTGTAAAGCGTATCATGTGATTCGAATTTTACAGATGGTTCCGATCTTTCGATTGCTTGTGCCGTGGGAACGTCGATCTGACACGTCTCAACACTCGGTAGTCTTGACACAGATGTGTCATCATGTGGCAACTTCAACAATGATTCGACTTCAATTTTGGTGCATGGAATATCATTCCATTGAAATATCGACGGTATAGTGCCTGGTGGATGTAATCTTGGTACCTTGTACGTTGTCTGCAATTACAATAAAATTGAAGGTTTATTAATGATACAAATAAATTTAATTAATGAATATATTCAGTAAAACTCACTACACCGACGACTTGTCCTGTAACATCACAGATCTGACACTGCCATGTAATCTGATTTTTAAAAAAATGTTTTTCACACACGTATCTCCTCGACTTCAGTTCGGATTCATTCCGTCGAATTGCAGCTATCCATTGCTTCGCAGTATTCGAATTTTCGGGAATTTTAAAAAAATCAAGACGCTCCTGGTTTGTAGCATAACCCGATTTACACCCGGGCACAGCGCACATCGGCATCGCAAAATAAAATGGTCACTATTTTTTAATTTTTTTCACCTTTTTGATTCACTAGTTTCACCGGCACTGAAATCTTTCGGAGTGTTTGAAACGGTTTGGCGGTTATATTTCGATGGTTGCTGGGATTCTAATAATCACCATAGTAACGCGGATCGGGCGCAGTACATACAGCGCTGCTGGCGGATTAGTTTCAGCGGCGTCAAAATGTGACCGCTTTTCGTATACGGGGAATAGGCTGAGTGTGACCCCCCTGGTACCAACCAGAGAAATAGGAAATGTTATTGTTTACTTCGTCGCTAATAGATTGGCAATGGCACCGGCATCACAATTCATATGAAGCGATGTTCACACATCTGGCTTGACGCCATATTTCGACAATCGAAGCGATAGCGATTTGCAGATAGTTTTGTGGTCTTGTCTGTAATTATCCGTTCGACGTGTTTAATGAGACAAACGTCTACTCACCAAGTGAAGGTAAATGATCTTTTATTTTTGATAAATAGTTATAAAATCGATAACATAAACTTTCGAGTATGATAGAAAATAGTATTTCAAGTAATTGTGCACAATCGCGGCTTTCCGAATTTTACAGTTTTCCAAGATTTTTATTTCGAGGATGTTTAGTTTGTCCTCTAGGTTAAGAATCAGGTGGGGGAGGTAAAAAAATGTTATCAGTAATATTATATTTTTTCAGAGAAAATTTTTTTTTCATATTTTTTCCAGGTTTAGAGGTTTTCTCCCGTATCATATATGTGCGTTTATACGTCTGGACGCGTGCGTCACACAGTGGTCCCAAATCCCAAAAAGCTGGCCAAAAGTCGAAAAACGTATTTGATTCGGGTAAAAGTATGTACTCAGAGGTTTCGGGGTCGCTGATTACGAATTTGAAGTCAAAATTCAGAAAAACAAAATGGCGGATCCAATATGGCGGAAAATTTCTTCAAAAACGTTTTGATTCGGCTGAAAGTCTGTACTCAGGGGTTTTCGGGATCGCTGATTACGAATTCAAAGTCAAAATTCAGAAAAACAAAATGGCGGATCCAATATGGGGGAAAATTTCTTCAAAAACGTTTTGATTCGGCTGAAAGTCTGTACTCAGGGGTTTTCGGGATCGCTGATTACGAATTCAAAGTCAAAATTTAGAAAAACGAAATGGCGGATCCAATATGGCGGAAAATTTCTTCAAAAACGTTTTGATTCGGCTGAAAGTCTGAACTCGGAGGTTTTCGGGGTCGCTGATTACGAATTTGAAGTCAAAATTCAGAAAAACAAAATGGCGGAATTTTTTTTCAAAAACGTTTTGATTCGGCTGAAAGTCTGTACTCGGAGGTTTTCGGGGTCGCTGATTACGAATTCAGAGTCTAAATTTATAAAAACATAATGGCGGATTCAATATAGCGGAATATTTCGTCAAAAACGATTGTTAATATGTTATGAAATTTTGATTGTTAAAAAATGAAATGGGAAATGTAATGACGATTGACATTCCCAGATTTGTGAAGAAGAGGATTGGAATATAGTAATTAATCATTATTATGATGACAATGAAAATTCATTATATTATATTTCATTACATTTACATTATATTTCTTGCATTCTTTCAATTATAATCGATATAGTTTTAGCATCTCTTAAAATTAGTCGCTGTGCTCTAATTAGTCATCATCGTCGGATGCATCGCTTGTATTGTTAGAAGAAATCTGACTTGACTCTGGAACTGAAGGTGGAATCAAGAGTTCAACCGCGTATGGGGATAACGATCTTACAAGGGGAGGATACAATGCATGGAACACCGATTTGATCCATTTTTAGTACACGTGTAGGGCATAACAACAGGTGCAAGTAGTAAGATGCGCTTCTCAGCCGTTTACAAGAAATTAATTAATAAAAATTGCAGTGTGTGGTCATATGCATTTTACATTAGCTAAATTTCAACGGCAGCGTGGCGCAGCGGTAAGAGCCCAGATTTGTAAGCGCGGGATCGCTGGATCGCTGGATCGAATCCCGCCGGTAATTTTTTTTTTTTTTTTTTCTAACATTTTCTAACATGAAAACAACGAAAATCGTAGTAGTACTTATTTTGTAAACGTGTACATCATGAAATACAAATACGAATATTTTCGCATAAGAGATAGAAAATGATCATTATTTCTAGTCACACACACGTACACATATATATAATTAACGGTAGTAATGATTAAACGTGTTTTTCATGCCGAAAAAAGCTGTAACTCCTAAATGAAGCCTACGGAAAAATTGAGCGGGGTCTTTTTGTTTTTATTCAAGGAGTAAAATAGAGGAAAATAAAATGGCTGTTTTTCGAGATATTCAATATTTAGACGATTAATTGTTAATTAATAATAGTTCAAACGGTGTGACAAAATTGTACATATCTTTATCGCAAAGACCGCGTGAAGACAAAAAAAAGCTTACCTGGTTTTTTAATTTATCATTGGCCGTTGTTGAGATATATCGATTTGAAATATCGAATATCGTCAATAATTGAAAAACTTAATTCTATTGCATCTCAATAACGGGTGCTAAAAACGTCAAACCCCGAAACACGTTTCTCTTCATTTTCGACGTATATCGACATGAAACATCGTGGGTCAAAAATGTTCATTCGACGGTATGCAGCTTCCGGTTTCACCGTGGAATCCCCCATATATTTATATCTGTATACTAATATATGCTTATGTATGCGTATATATGTTACCAATTTTCGTTACAACGAGCGGCCAATAGTTCCCAGTGCAATATGAATTATCGCTGAGAAATGAACCAAATTAAACGTGTTTTTTATCACAAAAAAATCTGTAACTTCTAAACTAAGTCCATAGCCAAGTAGAGGGTGGTCTCAATCTTTTGTTTTTATTCACAGAATTTAGATTGAAAAAATAAGAAAAATCAAATAGGTATTTTTTGAGATATTCAATGTTTAATCGATTAATTGTTAATTAATAATAGTTCAATCAGTGCAACATAATTGTACTTATCTTTATTGCATAGACCGTGTAAAAACAAAAGAAAAAGCTCCCGTACTTTTTTAAATCATTATTGGCGGTTGTCAAGATATATCGATTTGAAATTCGAAATATCGTCAATAATTGGAAACCTTCAATCTACTGCATCTCAATAGCGGGCGCTGAAAACGGCAAACCCCGAAACACGTGTCTCTTCATTTTCGATGTAGATTAATGGAAAAAATCATGGGGCAAACATTTTGAGTCAAGGGTACGCGACTACCCGGAATGCCATGGAATGCCCCATATATATTAGACTGGTCCTTAGCAAAGGCCATTTAAAAAAAAAAAAAAGAAACGCCCCCCACATAGTTTCCAAATAATTAAAACAAAACATTCGCGGAGTCCCTCGTCCCTATCTCAATATTAACCCGTGCCTAAGTGATTTTATATTTTTTGTCATTTAATAACGTCGGATACATATTGAATTAATTTATTGCAGCTAAAATATCAACAGAATAAAAATTGGCCTAATATGCTTTTTTCAACAAAAAAGTGCGGCCTTTTAAGAAAAAAATGTCTCATCACCAACAACAAAATGGCTGAACTAATATGGTGGCCTGAAAATTGAAAACCATTAAAACTACGCTAAAAATGGGTTTTTCACTTTGCTGGGGTCATGGGGTGGGAATTTAGGACTTAAAATATGATAGACACTTAAGTGCAACTCATACGATGACGTTACATACAAAAAAAAATAGCGAGGGGAAAGGGGGGGTCTAAAAAATCTGAAAAAAAATTAGTAAAGTCGTAGGACCTTAAAGATACTAAAAAAAAATTATCGCCCTGATCGGAGGTCAAAACCCTCACCCCTTCAGAAATGGTTGGCAATTTTTTATTCAGTTTGGGGTAACCCAAAAACATCTCTCGATATTTTTGGAAATTTTCCCACCGCCCCCTCCCCCTTAGAAAAATTAAAAGAATGAAAAATAAGAGAAATCAGACTGAGCGATATTTTTAAAATCGATGAATTTTTTTTCATGTATTCTGCGCTCGAAAAAATCAAGTTTCTATATAAAGTCAGAATGGGATCTTTTTTGCTTATATTTGATTTTTTAATTTTTATTTTTCGAAACTAGGAAAATTCCGACAAACATTAAAAATAATAATTTTGGTTTTTGCTTTTAAATCAATAAAAAATAAATCATTCTTGTGAAAAATTCGATATCTTGATTTTTTCGGCTTGAATATCGATTAATTTTATTTGGACATGGTTCTTGCATTTCCTCCAACCTGAACCTGGGTGAAAAAGGCAGAGCGATATTTTGAAAATCGATGAATTTTTTTTCATGTATTCTGTGCTTGAAAAAATCAATATTCCATATGAATTTAGAGTGGGATCTTTTTTGCTTTTATTTTAAAAAAAAAATTTTTTTTTTTCGGAACTATGAAAATTCCGACAAACATTGAGATTAATAATTTTTTTTTTTTTTTTTAAATCGATAAAAAATAAATCATTCGTATAAAAAAATCGATATCTTGATTTTTGCGGCTTGAATATCAATTTATTTTATTTGGACTTGTTTTTTGCATTTACCCCAGTCTTTGAATTTTTTGAAGCCCCTTAGATATATCCTATCCTCTTACTGCACCTTCCTAACGTTCATATTACATTTTTTTAGGGACCTGGGGTTAGTTGCAAAATTATGGAACGAAAAAAAGGATGCTAAAAACGAAATTTTCATACAAACCCGGGTGAAAAAGGCAAAGCGATATTTTTAAAATCGATGAATTTTTTTTCATGTATTCTGTGCTTGAAAAAATCAATATTCTTTATAAATTTAGAATGGGATCTTTTTAGCTTTTATCTTATTTTTTATTATTAATTTTTGAAAACTATGAAAATTTTGACAAACTTAAAAAATGGAAATTTTAGTTTTTTTTAAGAAAATTAATAAAAAATAATTCATTCTTATGAAAAAATCGATATCTTGATTTTTTCGACTTGAATATCGACTTTTAATAATTCATTCACTTTTTGTTTTCTTTTTCGTTAAGTTGGAGTCTCACAAGGCACAAGGATTGGGAGTTTACATAAGTTATATTAAGCACAGAATACATGAAAAAAAATTCATCGATTTTAAAAATATCGCTCTGCCTTTTTCACCCGGGTTTATATGAAAATTTTGTTTTTAGCATCCTTTTTTTCGTTCCATAAATTTGCAGCTAACCCCAGGTCCCTAAAAAAACGTAATATGAACACTGGGGAGGTGCAGTAAGAGGATAGGATGTATCTAAGGGGCTGTGAAAAATTCAAACACTGGAGGAAATGCAAAAACCAAGTCCAAATAAAATGAATCGATATTCGAGCCGAAAAAATCAAGATATCGAATTTTTCACGAGAATGATTTATTTTTTATTGATTTAAAAGCAAAAACCGAAATAATTATTTTTAATGTTTGTCGGAATTTTCCTAGTTTCGAAAAATAAAAATCAAAAAATCAAATATAAGCAAAAAAGATCCCATTCTGAATTTATATAGAAACTTGATTTTTTCGAGCACAGAATACATGCAAAAAAATTCATCGATTTTAAAAATATCGCTCAGTCTGATTTCTCTTATTTTTCATTCTTTTAATTATTCTAAGGGGGAGGGGGCCGTGGGAAAATTTCCAAAAAAATCAAGAGATGTTTTTGGGTTACCCCAAACTGAATAAAAAATTGCCAACCATTTCTGAAGGGGTGAGGGTTTTGACCCGTTTGAATTCAGCGGGCTTTCCCCATATATATTAGGGTGTTGCTTATTTCCCAAATTTCGAATTTCTTTTGTCACGCCCCCTAGAAAAAAAGTATACATTAAAAAAAAAATTTTGAGCCTACCCAGGCCATTTTAAAATGATATTTAGGCGTGCCCGTAGGGCTTTGAAGTTGCACATCCCGCTTGCGGGTTGTGCTCTATTATCGGCCCCGAAAAGTGGCCATAACTTCGTTCGTTCTGAACGGATTTGACTTTTCGACACGTTTTTAAAAAGGTGAGAGTTCGAGCTTCAAATTGGTGTACATTAGGGTGGTCCTTAATCGGGGTCAAAATTAATTTTACCCTTACCGCCCCCTAAATCGGTTCGAAATACGTAAAAAGTAATGCTGTAATTTTTTCAGATTTTTAAAAAAATGCTTGACCCTCGACCACGGGGGTTAAAGTTTTCAATTTAAAATACATGGAGTTTTCCTCCGTTTGCAGTCACTATTTTACTGTGGGCCTAAATATGTTTGTAAAATCCTGAAATTTAGAGAAATTAGTTTACAAGCATGTTGCTACATGGACAAAATTTCCCAAACCCCTACCCTCAAAATCTTGTATAACATCACGCGTCATTCCACCCCATTTCAACCAGCAGTTGACCCTCGACCACGCCGATTTTGTTCAAATTTAAGCAGTTTGTTGGTTATCACGAAAAACAAACCTCATTTCAAGCATTTTATGGTATTTCAATTTTTGGTGAAGATGCGGCATTTTGAAAAAACTGCAGATTTTCGTGCAATGGAAACTTTGAAAGCACATAACTCAGCCCCTAATTGAGATAAATTAAGGAATACGGAGTCATTCTTTTCTCAATTGAATACAGAATTTTATTCCGAAATAAAAAATCAAATTTGCAATCATTTCGACAATTTTTCAAAATTTTGAAAGTTTCGAATTTGAAAATTCCAAATTTGGTATATAGCGATTTGGCTCAATTTTTTTTCTGAAATACCTCGGTACCAGGACTAGACATCTGCGAAGTTTGGTTGAGGTGTTTTTTGAAATACGGGAGAAAAAAAATCACGCGCAATTGTAAACATTTTCGGACAAACCATTTTTCTCCACAATCATGCGCTTATAAACCTGCGCAGAACTAGAATGAACAAGACTCTTTCAAATTTGATTAGGGGCAATCTTAGACATTATTATATGTTGAAACAGGTAATGGGTTTGATAAAAAAGGGATCGAAATTATGGCAACAACAAAAACAGTTCATTTTACAAATTGTAAGTGAATATCGAAAAAATCATCCGGACGCAAAAAAAAGAGACAATACTTAAAAATTTGTAACTCGTTTAGAAAATTATCTCATTTTAAATACACTTATCAAAAAACGAGAGAGCAAAATAAAAAAAATTTTTGAAAAAAAATAAACTATTATTATGGTGATGTTTTACATGATTTTGAGGGTAGGGGTTTGGGAAATTTTGTCCATGTAGCAACATGCTTGTCAACTAATTTCTCTAAATTTCAAGATTTTACAAACATATTTAGGCCCACAGGAAAATAGTGACTGCAAACGCAGGAAAACTCCATGTATTTTTAATGGAAAACTTTAACCCCCGTGGTCAAGGGTCAAACATTTTTTTAAAAATCTGAAAAAATTACAGCATTACTTTTTACGTATTTCGAATCGATTTAGAGGGCGGAAAGGGTAAAATTAATTTGGACCCCGATTAAGGACCACCCTAGTGTACACATATGGTAGATTCTGGTGGAGGAAAAATTCAAGAAATATTTTCAGGAAAAATATTCGAAGCTTATATGTATTTTTTAAACATACATTAAAAAAAGATTTTTTATCATTTTTTAAACTTTTTAATAATCGTTTCCTTGTTAGTATCTGAGAAAATTTTATGATATTCTGTAACTACTTGTAATAAATATTGTTTTTGATTTTTGTCTTTCGTAAGTATATTTACGTATTCTTCTGTGAGCTTGACGTTTTTCTCGGCTATGTCGTTCACAACGCGCAAATTTCTTACAATTTCTTGACCTTCTAGGAACGCTTGTTGTTCGGACCATTTTTCAACCTCCGTCGTAAGAAATCCTCGATCTATTTCAAATCTATCGAAAAACTTTAACGATTTCTGATCGATAAAGTAAATCAAATCTTTGTCCATTAAATGTTCAACACCACTATCTTTATGAATAACATATCTTTTTACAGTATCAGCATTTTCGTCTGAAGTAGAGGCGAGGGATTGAACCATTTTTCGTTTCATCTCATTCGAAACTTTCTCATCGAAAAAAGCTATTGCACTGCTTTCTGGATTTAAGTACCACAAGTGATTGATGAATTTTCTCAGAGCAGCAGCAGCTGCAATAGAATCAATTTGTCGGTAGCTCACTAAATTTTTGAGCAGTTGTAAATCGCAGTTTGGTGCTCTTAAAGCAGAAGGTGCTGTATACCAAGCTTTTAAATAAACAAAAGTCACAAACTTACAAACATCCAATAGACCTCTTTCTTCCCATTTTGCTAATTTAAAACTTTCTCGAAAAATGTATATTTTTAGAGCATAGATGGCTTTAGCCATCCATCGAGCATGATGATACGCACCAGGCTTACAGAATCGAACGGCTTCTGAAGCTGTGAAACCTAGGAAAATGCGACTTAATTCCAATAACTCTTTATAGTCATCACGAGGATGGACTTCTTCTGCTACTTCGTTGATAAACTGTTCCACGCTTATCAAGGAATCGACCAATTGTTCATCAAGATTTTCTAAACCATTACGGTATTTACTTTTGTCTAAATTGTTCCATGAACTTTGAAAACGTTTGAACAAAAGGACGTTCGGTCCACTTGTGCCAGGTAATTTGCATTCAAAGACAGCTGCTAAAATGATCTCGAATATGTGATGTCGACAGGGCAAATATTGGAGATCAGTTTCTAACTTTTGTTCCAAGAGCAGAGCTGCGCCACTTCTACATCCTAAATTCGAGGCTGTCGTATCACAACAAATCGCTTTAACTTTTCCAATTAAGCCCCAATCATGTAAAGCTTCGTAAATTGCTTCGGCTTGAGAGTTGCCTTGTCCATTCAATAGTGCTGGTACGCTCAGCATTTTCTCATAACTACCATTAGAAATAATTATGGGTAATCTATCGACTTTCTTACATAGCACTGCATCGGGAATTATTTTCCCATCCCAATGTACGATTAAAGCATCCAAATTTGATGCATCAAATAGCACTTTAATTTTTTCGGCATATTCTTGACGAATTTTTCGACGATGGTAATTGAACGATGACTTATTTATAATAAGTTCGTTCAGGTCATGTCCCAAAGCTGCAGCTATTGGTGCAATAATTCGAACAGAATTGCGATACGAGATTTTACAGACATCGAAGGCTACTGCAACATCTTCAGTCATCACATTGGCAGACGCTCTTCTTTGTTTTCTTTGGTAATTTCGACCAAAAAGACTGTAACAAGAGCCAGAACTGGGGAAGAAGGAGCCTCCTCCGCTCGATGTCAATAGTTGAAAATTATCTGATTAAAAAAAATATCAATATTAATATTAATAATATTATTTACATCTCTTCATTATTATTCTAGTATATGCAGATTCATTGATAGGAATTGTGTTACTTTACCGGAAAGTTGACTAACTACTGCAATATCTCCCTCTTGTTCAAGTTCTTGAGACGACGTTGGCTTGTTACATTCGTCTGGATCAGTTAGTTCACTAGAATCTTGGGTGCTTTTTTGAGAAATATTGGTAACACTGTCTTGTTGCGAAGTTGTCGGAAGGTCTGGGATAAGAAATATAGCTCTAAAAATTATATATTATCGGTATAAATGAATGAGAAGTATCTAATATTTCATACCTCCTATAGTACGACGGGATTTGGTCTTGGGAACAAATTTTCCAATATAATTTTCCATATTGTCTGTGTTTCCATGCGCAATATCGAATAATTGTTCTATCTTTTGCAAAAAAACTTCTTCCTTTGATTTATTAGTATCTTCGCCGAAGTGTCGAATGGTATCTCTGTGATGTTTCCACAAATTAAGGATTTTGTTTTCACAGCGGCATGGTTGTTGAGTTGGAATATTTCCTTTCTCCCAAAAGATAAGAACTTCTTTCACAACAAGCTTTGCACTCTCGCGCTTTGTCAATTTCGCATATCTCATATTGAAAAATAAAACTTGTAAAACTTGCTTTTTTGTTGGCAACTTGTTACCTATAATCTGGGGTTGCAAGTCATCGAGCGATAAAACCTCGTCACATAAATGGTCAGGTGATGCCATTTTGATGTCATAAATAACGGCACTGATAATGTGTCATTAGAACACTCGAGGAGCGATAACGGGAGACAGGACACCGGGTCCGAAATGAGCGGACAAAAATCCGTCGAGGATTTAGTTTCGTTTACGTTTCGAAAGTCGTCAATCCGAGCGCGAAAACCGCTCGAAAATAATCGCTCCGCCTGGAGTGGGTCACGTGTTCTCCCCACTCAGGGCATAGCGAATAATCTCTATCAGTTTCAGCGCTCGTATTGCAGTGCCGGATTAAGCCTGCGCGGGGCCCGTAGCAAATTTCATTAGGGGGCCCCTGGTTTGACAGAGAATATGAAATAAAACACAACTTTGACAAAAAGACTTTTCTCGATTGAGCGTTGGCAAATTTATAGATGACACCAGTGAAATCGATTTCTTTCAGTGAATCGCATTCGATATTCATCAGAGTGAGGCTATTTAGACGATCTGGTCCCATCGTGTTCCTCAACTCACTTTTCACGCGCTTTAATGTTGAAAAAGAACGTTCTCCGCTGCAGTTGGTAATCATTAAAGATATATAAATGCGTAAGACTATTTCCACATTTGGGAAACACGACTCTAATGAGTTTTCCATTATTAGTCTATAAAATTGTATATAAAACTGACAGAATCGTGGTTTATTGTTTTGTCGTATGTTTTTTTTTTTTGAATTCAAGAAATCGGTGCTCATATTTTGCACTTCACTACTTCCTTTCGCAATCCAAGAATCTCGATTGAAGTTGCTCAGCGTTCCACCAATATTATTGGAGTACATTGTATCGGATTGTTTTTGACTTGTAGAAGATATTGCTACGTCGGAAGCAAGTGCTTTGCTTTTGACCGCTTTTTGGCTTAAAGACGCGACTCCTATATTTTTTTCTTTTATTTCGTTGGATTCAGCACCATCGCTCCAAACGTTAAAAAAATCATAAAGCTTGCGTGTTTTTGATATTGTATCTTGTTTCATTTTTTACTTCTCATATTTTGCCTTACGCTTTGCGCTCCCAGAAGGGTACTGTCGACCCGCATCTCTGGCTCTGCTATGAATGATAACTATCCCGATCTGGATATAACGGTAGAAGGGACAACAAATTACCAAATTAAATATAATCCTCCTCTCTACTTATGCAAACGTCATATCCCAAGTGGAAATATCTATATATATACTAGGGTGGTCCTTATTTGGCCTTAAAAAAAAAAGTCTCACTCCCCACCTTCCAAATGATTCTAAACCATGAAAAATGAATTTTCATATTTTTTTGCGATTTTTAAATTCACCCTCTGCTTTGCCTGAATTCATTTGAAAGTTTTAAAAATAATTTATATCATATTTCCAAGCTTAATACGAAAACGATGGCGGCAAAAAATCTGAAAAAAATGTATATTATAAACAACTATACCACAAAAACAACAAAAAATGTTGGCAGCTGTTCGGCAAACATAAGCTAAAGAAAAATCGACATCGAATTTTTTTTAGGTGTCACGCAACCGGTAAAAAAATCTAAAACAAATATCTGTCATAAAAAATGATGTCAGAAGGTAACGAAAAAACTTTCGCGATTGTACACAAATTTGAAGTTAGCGGAAAAAGTTTTTGCAAGAAAAGAAACATTTTTTTCAAGGTCAAGTCAAAATTTCAGGATCACCGATTTTTCCAACTTTTTTTGACTAAAAAAGTAGTCAAGTAGCGTGTTGGGCATGCAGATGATAGGGTTCCGTAGCGTAAAAGGTACATTCTGAAATTTTTTCAGATTTTTTGCATCGACAGTTTAAAAGTTAGAGGGGAGGACACTGATAACGACTTTGAAAGCTAATATCTCGTAAGCGAAGGGTTAAAATGAAAAAGTCTCAAAACGTTATTTGTTGAATTTGAGAAGACCTATCTAAGGACACCACACTCAATGGCGCAAGCAAACAAAATTTCGAGTACACGTTTTAAAGTGCGTGAGAATTGTAAAAAAAATGTTTCTCCCGAAAATATTTTTTTTTGTTTTTAGGTCGACGATCTTCATCTGTGTACCAAATTCAATCTCAATCGGTACATAACTGAAAGGCTGGGAGGACTGTGACATACAGACAGACAGACGGACGGACTTGGCGAAACCATAAGGGTTCCTAGATTTCTACGGAACCCTAAAACTCTCAGTGATGTCTATGACATATGAAATGTTCATCCAAACCGGTTGACCCGTTGAAAAGTTTTACAGCATTTTCTTAATTGGATCTTCAATTTGAAAATTGAAAAAAAAATTATGTGATATTTCCGATATCAATGCAATTTGGAACTCAAAGTTGAAGGTTCCCGTTTGTCAGTGGCTTTCATCTTCTCTTACCAGTAAGGAATCAAAATGAAACATATCGGATATTTCACGGTACTTATTTTAGGAAATTTATTAAAAAATTAATAACTATTGCACGGATCAACCGATTTGAATAAAAATTGAATATGTCATAGACGTCACTAAGGTTCTTTACTGGAGAAATCAGCGAACGTAAAATTTTGACATAACCTTAAAAAAATTTTTTTTATCATTTCCAAAAATTTTTTTCGTGAACTTCAAATTTTCGTACAATCACCACATTTTTTTTCCGTTCTTTCAAACATCATTTTTTACGATATATATTTTTTCTAGATTCTTTTACCGGCTGCGTGACGACTAAAAAAAAAATCAATGTCGATTTTTATTTTTATTTTCAGGTTATGTTCGCCGGACAGATACTCCCTTTTCTTGGTGTTTTTGCCTTATAGTTTTTTACAATATATATTTTTTTCAGATTTTTTTTCCCGACCTTTTTCGTGAAAATAGGAAATATGACATAAATGATTTTAAAAACTTTCAAATGAATTCAGGCAAAGCAGAGGGTAAATTTAAAAATCGGAAAAAAATATGAAAATTCCTTTTTTATGGTCTAGAATCATTTGGAAGGTGGGGAGCGAGACTTTTTTTTTAAGGACCACCCTAATGTATATACTTAGCGTCCGACTCTTGATAAGAGTGCTCGAATAATTTAGGACATTACTTGTAACCAATACGCAATCCGTACCGCCTCGTCTTGTCGAAGTCAAGCGGATTATTGTCAGGCACGCCTTGCCGTAGCCGACGATTAGCGTATTGTCAAGGAAGCCCCCAGAAGGAAGGAATTGTCGAACATATAAGAAGGAAGGAATTGTCGAATATATATCTTGTCAACGCGAAGTGGTGGAAATAAATCTTTATCGACGAAACTGTAAGTACCTTGGATTTCTTGTAGTTCCTTATGCTTGCTCTTGTCATATCTTTCCGCTCGCCGCGATCAAATAACGAGTCATCCAATCGGATCCCCCTGAACCCCTTTTGTCTCATGCTTGGAAATTAATTAATATAATTTGCTAGTGGATGTGTGACCAGCTGGCACCCAACAAATTAAATTAACAATTCAATTTAATTTAGCGAAGAACTTCCGCGTAAATCCTAAAACCACGGTTAACAAAAAGATCTGTCTCAATATATTATCTCGCGACAATTACGAAAAACTGCAGAAAATTCACGCATCACCGCACAAAAATCGTCAGCAAAACTGAATCTGCAGCTATCCACAGCTAATTTTTGGATATGTTTTGAAGAAGTGTCTAAACAACAATTCCTATTTTGTTTGAGAGCTAACTCCGATAAAACTTTTGACTTATTGCTTTTTCTAACACGACTTTTCAGAATGTGACCAAGAACAAACCACTACTTTTATTAATGACGCACTATTTCATGCATTGTTAATAATAATTTCGAGCAATACATTCAAATTGTACTTACTTTCTGGAATAGAATCCATTTTGCAAAATCGAAATCGGTTAACTTTCCACGATTCTATACGCTTTTGAACTTCGTGTTACTTTCGATGCGCGCCGAGTAAACGATGCGGCACGCTCGACGCTCATGAACGGAATGCATACCTTTTTTTTTTTTTATAGCCTGATTTGGCTCGTCCCACGTTGGGGACCTGTGCCACTCTCTTCTTGAATACTATACATACCTGAGCCAGGTAGGGACCTTTCCCCCTTATTAACGGTCATAATACAAACTAGATGTACCACTACAACTATTCCAACCATTAAAAAAGTACCTATAAAAAGTAATTTTTTTTCGACTTTTGGCCAGCTCTTTGGGATTTGGGACCACTGTGCGTCCCGACAAGGTTTGATCCTCGGTCAGTGCCTCTGTCAGACGCATCGATAATCGGCTTCCCGTTGGCGCTTGAATATATGAGTTCATGGCGGTATACAGTCTCCGTCGATCAACAATCAGGTTTGTCAAACCATATATGACGCATATGAAATACAATAGGAAAAAAGCAAGCTAGCACATCCTGTTAACTTGTAATTCATGCGTAAACATGGTTCGCTGAATGATTACAACCAAAAAACCGACCGAACCGAAAAGGTTTACAAAAAAAAACCGACTGCAAAACTTTGTCTATATGTTCAAACTGAAACTAAAAAGTTCAATATTATATTTTTTATTACTCTTAAGAGAATAGCAGTAAAGGATAATTTACTAAATTACTGATACTTAAATATTTGCAATATCCAATCAGTTTGTTTTTGGCGTTGGCGTATGTTTTTCCGTGTCACAGACGAGGAAAAACATAACTGATTAGATATTGCAATTCTCTCACTTCTCTCAATACTGATTTGATTAGAAAACTTCTGAAATCATTCTTATACCACAGGGAATCAGATATGCTGCATACAACACCGACAATGTTGTCCACAAATTTCGTTTCAACTCTATGTGAGCGTTATCAAGTCGTATCTTCTGAATACTCCTTCCCAGGTGGGAATGCACAATGGGGGCAGGCCTTATTCAGGCCTGTGTCAAGGCTGGACCAGTCTGGTTTCAGGCTGGGGATCAAGCCGTCGGCAGCCTTGAAAAGATAACACGGGGAAAGGCCTGCATGTGGAAGCCTGGCCCCGGCCTGATTTTCAAGCCTGGATCAAGCCTGATTATCAAGCCTGGATCAAGCCTGATTATCAAGCCGGGGTCAAACCTCTCAATATATTAGTAGTGAGACTTTTTTGGTAGTGCAATGAAACTCACGAGTTATTACAATAGAATTTTTTTATTTATGAAAGTATATTATTACACTGAACATCACAGTAATAACAGGAGTATCAACTAAATGATAATTTCTAGAGCGGTTACAATTATTTTTTTGCGTCAATATTACGTAGCTTTTTTTCCTACGTACATTAAACTTTCTCGAATGCTCTTTGGTACTTATTTTTGGTTAATTATCAATAAATATAATATAATAATTATTAATTAATAATTAAATAATTATCTTTATTTTTATATTGCTTGAAAATAAAATAACGAAATATGAAACACAAACATAACATTTTTAATTGAGGTAAATCAATTAACTCTCAATATCGATAAGTACGGAGCGTAGAATTTCGAATATTTTTCGACAAATGTCCGTGTGACTGATAGAATAATTAGTTAACTACAAACATAAAATTTCAGACCGGGGTAAGTCATATAACTCTTCGGGTTATGTACAGGGATGGACATAACATATTTGCAAAAAACTATCTAATGTCCTCTCTGAGTGAGAATCTCGTCGAAGATTCCATCATTATTTTTTCATTTTTTTCATAGTGTGTGTCGGTGTGTGTCGGAGTATGTGTCGGTGTCGGTCGGTATGTGACCATGTGTGTCGGTGTGTGTCAGAGTGTGTCGGTGATTATCAGGGTGTGCCTGGGTGTGTTGGTGGGTGTGTATCGATGTGTGTCGGTAGGTGTCAGGGTTTGACGGTGTGTGTCAATGCGTGTCAGGGTGTGTCTGGGTATGTCGGTGCGTGTATGTGTGTGTGGGTGGGTATCGGTGCGTTTCGGTGTTTCCGTGTGTGCGTCCCTCCTTCAAACATCAACCATCCATAGCTGGGACACACTCACTCACGCACACACACACTGACACACGCTGACACACACCGACACCCTGATACTCACCGATACACTCTGACACACACCGACACACATCGACACATACTGACACTCACCGACACACACCGACAACCACCGACACACACTATAAAAAGAAAAAATGGAAAAATAATAATGGAATATTCGACGAGATTCTCACTCAGAGTGGACATTAAATAATTTTTGAAATAATTGAAATATATCTGCCGAGCCGTTTTGTTATTTAAAATAACAAAACTGACTGAGGATTGTAACATATACAGGCGGACGGACCTTTATTAGCCAGGGTTGATTTAATCTTGCACCCAGACTAAGTGTCACCAGGCTGCAAGTGATAGGGTTCACACCAGGCGACACCCAGACTAGTTTGGGTCAGCCTGATCCGTCAACCGTGGCCGAAGCCTATCCTCAGGCTTGACCTGCCCAGCCTGGGCGATTCAGGCCTGATACAGGCCTGCCTCTATATTCAGCCTTGGAGATTCCCACCTGCGAATTGTAGCCATTAACGAGTGGTGTGGTGCTTGCTGCTTTTAAACTGATGGCGTTTACTGTGGCCCCTCTAAAGCATTTTGCATTCCTGCACCGAAAGCTATTCTCTTCCTCTCCGTCTCCGTCTGAGGGGGTACATGTCTAAATAACCTGGTCAAAACGCCTTGCGACAAAAAAACCCTGTCAAAAAAACCCCGCCCAAAATAACCCCGTTCAAAAAAAACTCCGCCCAAAAAAACCCCGTTCAAAAAAAACCCCGCCCAAAAAAACCCCATTAAAAAAAAACTCCGCCCAAAAAAACCGCTCGACAAAAAAACTTCCCCCATAATTTTTAGAGCCAATCAACCAAAATCAATCATCATAAATAATGAATATAAAAACAACAGATAATAATAATAAATAATAATAGATACTAGAATAATAGAATAATAAAATATAATAAAATAATAATAATAGAAAATTTATAATTATTATTAATCAATAATAATAATAATAATAATATATTATTAACCGAAGACTGTGAAGATTTAGAATATAAAAAACCGTGGGAAACTTGAAACGGTGTATTCTTCTGACTCAGCACAAATTCAAGACCCATAATTTATCAGAAGTATTCTCCTGCCACTAGCTCTCGTGAATCGATAAGATGAACCGACGAAAAATAAGGAATAGTGTCATTCCCCTCACCGCTCAAAACCATTTAAATAAGGTAAACACGAAGTCAAGTAATAATACAAGACCTATTATCTGTACTAGACTGAGCCCAAGCTAAATAAAAACGGATAATGCCAGTATAATAATATTCGGAACGATACAGACACTTACAAAAGTTTTCGAAACTGAGTTGTTCGGGCAGAGTTGTTTTAGGGAAAAACATTTTGTGCGAGAGTTTTTATAGCAAAGGATGTACATCAAGAAGAGTCGATTTTGACAGGAGGTATTTTTGAACAAGTTTTTCTGACCCGGACATTTTGACGGGGTTTTTTTGACGCAAGGCATTTAGACGTGATCCCGTCTGAGGACGACGAGACATCATTCCCACTGTAAGGAATTAAATATGTCGAGTTGAATATCGCGCGCTCGGTGAGTCCACCGCGAGCGCTTGCGTTAACCGAATTTTCGATAATCGCCGTCCTGTGTCGCGGTCCATTGCTTTCGGCCAATCAAGGGTATCGCGTGGCCCAATTCCGAAATCTCGGAAACGGCCTCTGTCCAGTCGTCGGTTATACCTCACCATAAGCGCACGTGAAAAGCTACAGTTTGTTGCACGTGCAGAATATATTGTATCAGCGAAGCTTGATCGGTGCGGTACGCATGAGTTTGTGACACTAAAGGTGAGACTATCTTTGTATATTCTGTTATTTCATTATGTAATTTCTGTGGCCAGTGTATGATTCAAGGTATTGCGGGGTCACGTGAGCCGCGTGGTTTTTGTTAATTTAAATTTATGAACATAGAGTAAACTCCCGGCGGCTGGTGCCACCTTTATATTTTCGGAAAAGAGAAGGAGAAGAGAGTTAAATATCGATCTCGGTAAGGGATGGATGGAATTGTAAATTCCCATTATCGCCAGAATGAGAATCGGTAGCCCGAACATCTTACCGGTCATCGCGGTCGTCTACGTCTGAAGCGACATCTTGTCTTCCATCTTGGCGAACCGTGATACAGCTAAATCGTCTGGGAGTTAAGTTTGTCCCTTTTTTTTGTCTTAATTGCAATTTTAATGTTATAGTACTATTGTATGTTGTGTGAAATGTGTGTTGAACGTTGTGTGTGTGAGTAATCGTGTCGGAGTTATTTTTAAATATTGTGACGAAAGAGAGGCGAATTATATTTGAAATTGTGGAATCGGACCGAATAAAGATCTGACGTGCTAACGATAAAATAAAAGAAATACGAACAAAATAAATTCGTTACATTGGCGCCCGAACAGTAGGACGCGAAGGGTTTATTCGGTCTGACGATTATATGTTTAATAGCTAATATACAACACACGCCTCCGCATTCGATTCGGAAAACACGTTCCAGTCAAAGATCTCCGTTAGTGACGCTGAGTACTGTTGTTGAAAAAAAAAGTAGGAAAGAAAATTAATGATAATACTGAACATAAAAAAAAATTATTCGCAGACATGACTGACCACGAAAATGAGAAGATGCGACAAGAGATCGAAAGACTGCGCTTAGAAAACGAACAACAGCATGCGGATTTGCTGAGACTGCGGGAGTCAAGAATGGTGCAGCCGCGGGAGGATGGCAGCGATCGATTGGTGAGTGGGCTGGTTAGATCTTTTAAGGCCTTACATACAGTTAGAAGGCTTTAAAAAGACGGATTTTCAAGAATTTTTTTCGCGCAGACTATTCAATTTATTAATTTGAAAATTGGTGTACATATTATAATAACCTTATACTATATTTACATATTTTTTATTTGTAAAAATAATCATCGCGAATGTTGCTATCGCCGATCTCCTAGAGCTCCGCAAAAAAAACCAATTTTGCGGTGATCACGATATCTCTGGACCGGATTATCTGAAATGAAAAAACCAAATAAATTTCGTTAATATAATACATTATCTAGTATTTAATCGAAGGAATTAGCGAAAAAATAATTTTTGACAAAATGGCGACTTCTCAAAATAAAAGACTCGATTTTGAACGAAAATTTAAGCCTTAAATTGTTTATAAAATGGAAAATATTCATCGGAGAAAAAAAATCTTCGATTAATTACTAAAAAATCTAGTTAAAAAGGTTGTGTTAAAATTTGAGACTGATCGATTCAGCCGTTTTCGAGAAATCTTGATCACCGATTTTGAAAACATAGTTTTGAGAAAAACGCGTTTAAGGTTTCAAAAGCGTTTTACATGTGGTAAATTTCGTTTTTTTTCAACTTACATGGAGTCATCTATTCCAGGGCCATATAATAATCCGTTCGCATCGTTGGCAGCTTCTAATAATTCGATTTGATGCTGTTCGATTTTTTGAAAATTACAAGTGTATGTAACCCCTTAATACGATGAACATCCATATACGCGTGCCGAAGTTCGGGGACGAACTCAAATTAGATCCGATAGATTTTCTTGATCGGTTGACGAAATATTTCAAGTTTAAAAAAGTTGATGAACAAACGCAGCTGCTAGTTCTCGACAATGTTTTTGAAGGAGGAGCAAAATTTGGTTTAATGCAAATAGAATCAATTTTTCAAATTATGCAGATTTTGAAACGGCTTTTAAAAACGAATTTTATTCTGTATCAATGCAAGCTAAAATACAAGGTCAGTGATCTTTGAGGCGATTTGACTCGCAGCATGGATCGCGTCAAACATTTTTCTTATCTCAAATTGCCGAAGCTCAATATTTTTTTGCCAAAACTCGACCAATACACCATAAATTATAGGATCGTACAGCAGTTGCCGAATCATGCGAGAGTAGCCCTTGTGGCAATTGATTATTCGAACGTGAGTGCTATAACGGGCGCGTTGGCACAATTGGATATGGCTTATACGGAGCGAGAGCGAGAAAGACGAAGAAATTTCGGAAATATTAATCGCGGTAATGGTCACAATAATTCGGTTGGCGTAAGAGGTGTAGGAGCGCGTGAATTCTATAATAATCGTACAAGCAGCTATCGAAATTCCGCTCGGATAAGTAACGTTCAGGGTCGAAGTTGTTATGAACCGAACGCCAGATATGATTATAACGATTATTCGCATCGGGCGGATTATCCATCGAACACGGGACCGTATCAAAATAATAATGGTAATCCGTTGCGTAGCCTTATACCGAATACTAGCTTACCACCGCCGCCGCAAGCAGGTTTAAATCAAGACGCACCACTTTTATCGGCAACCAACAACAGTTCAGTTTTAAACTAATCTGCAGTGCCTTGAATAATGGTCCGTCGAGGCACTGTAGCCCATTTACTATTTTTTGAGGACCTTACTGCAAATTTATTAAAATCAGGGAAAGAAATATTACCGGATAAAATAAAAATATCAGCTTGTTTACATTTGATCGTGGACGTTGTGGGGATACCATTGCGCACATTAGTAGATTCAGGAGAAAGTTACTTGTATTTCAGAGATATATTATAATTATTTGTCTAACCATACGAAATTAATGGAATTACCGGTGACTAATGTATCTATAGTCCCCGCGGTTGGAAAGAAAACTACTACTATCAAAAAACAGGTTTTTCTAGAAATTGTAATCGGGCCTTTTCGCCGATTTTATTCGTTTACGGTTATTCCAAGTTTAACTTTAAATATGATTTTTGGCAGTAACTGGTTATTCGAGACCGGCGCTGTGCTTGACTATGGAAAGTGTACAGTTAGTGCAAATGGTCGTCGGCTTCCGTCTGATTTAGGGTCGTATGGTCAGGGCCCAGTAGAGAGGGTTTTGTACTCACATTCTGAGGGGGATACCGCGTATATTCAGATTATTAATTTGAGTGAAGAAAATATCGAACTCCCCAATGAAAGTATATCCGTTGAGTCGTATGCCGAAGCAGTTAGTCGAAATGCAACGTCGGCCATCGCAAATTCATGTGGTCAATTCGATACAGTTGGAGATTATAAAGCGTCTCAAAACCAAAACGGTGCAATTATCGATAATATTATAAATATAGAAAATATAGATGCAAATTACCCAGGAGATGGAATAATAAAAAATTATATCACGAATGATAATGAATGTGTGTTAAAAAATAATTTTGAGAATTGTGGTGTAATGGCCGAAAGCGAGCCCATGATAAATAAAAATAATTTTGGTACTTGTGAGGTAATGGCTGAAAGCGAGCCGATGATAGGAGAAAATGATTTTTGTAATGAATTAATTATTGATAATATTTATGATTTTAATGCATTTACTGTGTCGTGTGATGAGAAAGATGATGCGATGGTCGAGGTTGGCCAAATCGGAGTGGCGACGAAAGTAAGAGGAAATGGGGGAATAGCTTTGATGAAAAGATCGAGACAGACTCGATGGATAAAAGCATCTCTAAACCTGCGCGTCTTTACGTCGAGGGTGAAGACGAAAACTTCTTTAATGATGTTCGGACCAGCGCGTGTATACTTACGGGATTGAATCAGGTGGAAAAAGATAAATTAACGGAAGTAATAATAAAACATAAACGTTTGTTCTCATATAAAAAAGGTGGTGCAGGGTCATATGTCCATGATCTAATCCGTTTATCAGGCGATCATATCCGGTCCCATTTTCTTTGCGTGATGCAGTTGGAAAAGAAATTGAAGCTATGCTTGAATCGGGTATTATAGAACGATCGATAAGTCCATATTGCAATCCCATTCTCATTGTTATGAAAAAGGATGGACGCATCAGAATTTGTTTAGATGCCAGATTTTTAAACAACGTTATTGAGTCCGATAATGAATCGCCGCCATTGATAAGCGAGATTCTACAGAAGCATCATGGTGTAAGATATATGTCGGCATCTGACTTGGCTAATGGGTACTGGCAAGTGTCATTGTCAAGGCAATCTCGTCCATATACTGCCTTTCTGTTTGGGTCGAGTTTATATCAATTTTGTAGGGTTCCATTTGGACTTAAGACCGCGGGAAGCGGATTTATTCAAGCTTTAAGTCTAGCTGTGGGTAATCAATTCGACTCTTTTTTAACATGCTATATAGATGAACTATTAATCACATCACAGACTTTTCCGGAACATATTCGTAATCTAGATGCCGTTTTTTCTGTTTTAGAAGCACAAAACTTTACATTACAGTTCGACAAATCCATCTTTTGTGCTGATTCTGTAAAATTTCTGGGGGTTATTCTCACCGTTGATGGTATACGTCCTGATCCTGATAAATTGGAGGTGATCCGGAATTTTGAAAGATCACAAAATCGAAAGAATTTACAGCAATTTTTGGGGATTCGTAACTACTATAGGCAGTTCAGTCGACGGCATGCTATGTTTCTTAATCCGTTTCGCGGTATATTAAAAAGTATACTAATAACGAACCATATTGTATATTTCATCGTAATTTACTTTTCGATTATATAGAAATGTCTGTGTCTCACTCGCCTGCGAGCAAAACAAAAACATCGAAGAACCACGGGTCGAATAGCGATAACAATGACGACGCGATAATCACCGCGGAAGATGAGCTTCGGTTGGAATGGGCACGTCAGAGGGAAGAACAGCAAAAACTCGAAGAAACGCGTGCCGAAATTGAAAACGCACGTAATGCCATACCGCCAGCCGGCAACACGAGAGGAAAGACAAATAAACGAGGTACTGCGATGGAGCAGGGGGATACCGAGGATCGTGTGGTAAGCGGAGTAATTAACCATTTACAATATTTGCAATTGGACGTCAAACCACCAAAATTTAGTGATGAATATACGGGAAATCCGAACGAATTTTTAATAGATTTGGAAAAATATTTTAATTTCAAAAACGTAAGAGAAGAGCATAAAATAATTGTTACGGAAAATCTATTAGATGGCCGAGCTAAAATATGGGTGAATTCGGGTACTCAAACATTTAAAACCTACCGTGCATTTCGTGAAGCATTTTTGAAAGGGTTCTACTCCATTCCAATTCGTGTTAAGTTGAAAAATCAGTGGCTTTCTCGACGTTATCGAAACAGTGACGGTAACATGCAGGAATATTTTTATAAGCAAATGAGGGCTGCTAGATATTTGGAACCTGAGCTCACCGAGTACGAAATAATATTCTCGATCGTGCAACAGTTCCCGAGCCGTGTACGCGAAGCATTAGCGTCAGTACAATATGAGGTAGAAGAATTGGCGCAGGCTTTGGCGCGGCTGGATGGCGTACATAAGGAACGTGAATCTGAGAATAAATATAACGGGTGGGAATACAATCGAAATCAGGGAGAAAATCAATATCCGCGACGCTTACAGCAAATTCGAGTCGAACGCGGTCCGCATAAATCAAATTATAACCGAAATTTTCATAGACGCAATGAATATTCGTCGCGCAACAGAAATAACTCGCAAAGGAACGACGAAGGTCGTTATCATTATCAATCACAACAAACACAGTTGCCGGACTGCTCGAACTATTCGCTTCCCGATACTCGATATCCGCCGCCGAACCTTGAAGCAAGTAATCACCGCAATAATAACAATAGAAATAATATCGGGTACAATTTAAACGAACAAACGACACGCTAAATACAGGTCCGTCAGTGTGTCGCGCTATGTATGATTTTGATGAGGACCTCGCGAATGATGTCAATAGTCACGATCAAAATGATTCGGAAAATATAATATCGAAATGTTTATCGGTGAAAATAAAAGCATTCGGAGTCGAAGTTTCTTCATTGATTGATACTGGGAGTCAAGTAACATGCGTGTCCGAGCGGTTTTGGAAATAATTGGTTGCCACTAATGAAATCATGGAGTTACCGGTCGTAAATGTTTATGTCGTAACAACAGCAATCGGTGCTAAAGCTACTCACGTTCGCCGACAAATATTGATTGACGTAAAAATAGGAAATATAGTATGCCGATATGCGTTTTTAGTCATCCCGCGTCTGTCGGAACAAATCATTTTTGGTCACGATTGGCTAATTAAGAACCGTATTAAATTACGAAACGCAAGAATTGACAATTAAAGCGACAATCGTTCCCCGTAACTTGGTGTCTTTCCACTGCGAATCGTCGGGAAGAGTGGTTAGTATCGAAACGAATAACGCAATCTACGTATATGTTTATAGTGTTCAGCTTGATGATCCGGAAAAATCTGATTCAGTTTGTGAGGATCACGCCAAGATGACAGTGAAACCTTTGACTTTCAAGGGTGATGAATTGTTTGTGAGTTCTCATGATAACGATGAATTATGTAGGGAAAATAATGAAGAAATGAATAAAAATTATGTTCGTTCAGACGAAAATAAAAATGAAAAGATTGTCGATTACGATGAAAATAAAAATGAAAATATTGTCGATTACGACGAAAATGAAACGGATAATGAAAATAATAATATTAATAATATTTTTGATAATGAAGATTATAATGTTGATAATATGTTTGATCATGATAATGATGATGTTGAAGAAATTAATGATCAAGTTGAACGAATTGATAGCGCGATGTTGGGATTGCGTAATATCGGAGTAGATGAGAGCCGCGATAATTTTCATGATGGTTTGCAGGAGGTCGCGCGTCAGCTAAAGTGACTAAGCACGGAACAGATCGATCAAGTTATTCAAATGTTGCAAAAATACAAAAGACTATTCTTAGATGAAGTCGAAGGGACGACTTTATATACGCATAGATTGAAGGTTATCAAGCATAAGTCGTTCGTTAAAAAATCATATCCCGTTCCATTTGCATCTCGAGACGCAGTAAGCCACGAAATATCAAATATGTTGTCCGCTGGAATCATAGAACGTTCTGAAAGTCAATATTGTAATCCATTGCACGTTGTAAAAAAGAAAGACGGGACGGTGCGATTGTGCTTAGATGCAAGAGCACTAAATGATATCATTGAATCCGACAACGAAACTCCCCCGATAATTAGCGACCTTTTACAGAAGTTTCACGGTGTAAAATTAATGTCATCGGTAGATCTTGCTCACGGATACTGGCAAATTCCTCTCGCGAAGGAATCGAGACCGTACACCGCATTTTTACATGATACGACCCTTTCTCAATTTTGTCGAGTACCTTTCGGTGTGAAAACAGCTGGGAGTGGATTCATACGCGCGTTGAATCTCGCTCTCGGACACGATTTCGACAATTTTCTTACGTGTTATATCGACGATCTGCTAATATCATCCAAGAATTTCGAGGATCACCTCAATCACTTGGTTATGATTTTTGACAGACTGTTGAAATACAATTTTACGTTGCGTATAGAAAAGTCGTTGTTTTGTAGAAACTCGTTACCGTTTCTTGGTTTTGTCATTTCACCGGAGGGAGTAATCCCTGATCCACAAAAAGTTGATAGGATTGTAGAGTTCGAAACCCCAAAAAGAAAAAGGCAATTGCAGCAATTTTTAGGAATGTGCAATTTCTATCGACAATTCAGTGTAAAATATGCCGAACATGTAGAACCGTTTCGTGATTTGCTTCGAAAGGATGTTGCTTGGAATTGGACGGAGAATCATACGATGGCTTTTAAAAAATTAAAACATAGTTCCGTCAACTGCGTAGCGTTGAGCCACAGGATCCCTGGCGCAATGTATAAGTTGCAAACTGATGCGAGCGATAGCGGCATAAGTGGTGTTCTTTATCAAACTGACGCGTCCAATAATTCATACGTAATTTCATTAACGAGTCGATGTCTTTGAAGTGCGGAGAAACGATATACAACAACTAAAAAAGAACTGTTGGCTATTGTTTATTCCGTCACTAAGTTTCGAGTTTATCTAATGGGCGTCCGATTCGAGGTTATAACCGATCATAAAAGTCTAACATTTCTGCGTACGTGTCAATTTCATAGTCTTAGATTACAAAGATGGATATTGCTATTGCAACAATACGATTTTACGGTAACAAATTGTCGAGGGAAAGACAATATTGTCGCGGATTTTTTCAGTCGACATCCGGAGAGTCGATTTTGGGAGGAAAACCCTGACAAATTGCTTATCGGAAATATCGGTGCGTGTCTTGCTTTACCGGAAGACTCCACTAAGCTGGATACATTGGTCGCGATTGCACTATTAAAAACGACATTTATAAAAACGAATTAAGAAGATTATCGGAATTGCAGAAAGCAGATGAAAAACTCGAAATTATTGCGGACAAATTAAGAAACGGAATAGTCGACACGTATCATGCAATACATGAAAATGTATTGTTTCGGAGAGATGAGGCACGAGGTAATTGGCAAATAGCGATTCCAACGACGCTTACTAAACTAGTAATAGAAGCTGAACATCACAAGTTAGGGCATGCAGGCGTATATAAAACGATAAAACATATGCAAAATTATTATTATTGGCCGAACATGGCATCTGAAGTTAAAAAATATATATTAAGTTGTGACCTTTGTCAACGTGTCAAACCGATAAATATTGCCATGGAGGGACGATTTCATCGGGTTGAGTCTAATAATCCATGCGATCTCGTAGCCGTTGATTTTTATAGGCCTTTGCCGCGGCCATTAGGAGAGGTCCAATATATCTTTGTGGTACTGGACGTGTTCTCGAAATATGTATGTCTTTATCCCATACGAAATGCTACCACCCAGGCGTCTCTAAAGAAAATATTGGAAAACTATGTTCCTCGCGTGGGTAAGCCCAGGAGAATATTGTCGGATAATGGGACTCAATTTTTTTCACCACATTGGCGTATCGCGTTAGAAAAACAAGGAATAGCTGTATGCTTTTCACCCGTGCGACATCCACAGTCAAATCCTGCAGAACCGGTAATGCGCGAGTTAGGCCGGTTATTTCGAACTCTTTGCTCCGATCGACATACAAGGTGGGCTCGGTGTATTCCAACTATCAAAACGTTGCTGAATACCGTTGTTCATTACAGCACAGGCTATGCTCCTTGTGAGTTGCATTTCGGACAGAAAGTCACTGATTAAATTCAAAAGCTCGTAAAGTTTCCCCCGAATGAACCATTGAATCACGATATTATGATTATGCGTGCCGATAATAATATGAGGCATGATTTTGAGAGGAGATGTAAGAAAGAAACGAAAATATCACGAGTGCTAATTGAGGAAGGAGATTTTGTGTTGTTAAAAGTGCCTCGCTTATCTAACGCTTTGAATCGAGTTACGCGGAAATTTTTCCATATTTATGAAGGCCCATATATAGTAACAAAGGTGGTTGCACCGAATGCATTTCGATTGTCTGACGCTAATGACGAGGATAAAATTATAGGAATTTACAATCGAAGTAATCTACGAAAATATAATTATTCCGCTTGCAACGTCCCGGTACAATTAGGCGTGCCCATTTCAACACAAAAACGTTGTGACAATATAATCCGAAAAATGTAAATAGGATGGAATGTGTGAAAGAAAATGTAAATAGAATGGAACGTGTGAGAGAAAACGATAAATAAATAAATGTTGTATCACTAGTGATAAGATGACAATTGATTTGACGTGCAAGATCTGATGAATAATTGACCATGTAAAGGGTTCGCCCGAAATACACCCCGAATTGAACTGAGAGTATTTGTGTTGATGCAAACGTGACATCTACACAAATAAGGGGCATATTGTAAGGTTGTCAAAGAATTTATATATTTGCGCCGTTCAAGAATTGGTCTTTGACCAATAATCGAGACCATGATCGTCCGCGCATGCGGTTTTTAATATTTATAATTGCGCGTGCTCCGAAACGTAACCGACGTCCAAGTGGCAAGTGACCGGTGCGGCCTCATTCTCTTTCTCTCTGGGGACGTCAACCGGTGAACACCTATTATCTGGGCCTATATACGGTGGAGGAACGACGACGAACACGTGGCGAGATATCACGACAGAACCTCGCACTTACCGAAAATTCCCTTTCGTTCGAATCCCATCGTCATATTGGGCATCAACGAGATCCATAAACCCCCCAGAGGAGAGAGAGCCAACGAGAGACTACCACGTAAAAAGATGAGTAAAATTTACATCTAAAAAACTGTCGAACCAAAACTCATCTAGAACCGTATAAAATTATACTTCGAAAATTATACTATCAAATATAAAAATTCACCGAATTTTTATTTACCATTGTTTAAATGTATGAGTGTTGTATGTTTGTGTGCGAATGATTCAAAAGCGAGCGTCGACGTATTCCGAATTATAACCAAAAAATATAGTACCGGAAATATCAAATCCAAATAACCGTCTTATTTTATTTCATTTTTTATATTAACCCCTTTATATCGTTTAAAAATTCTTATGTGTTATAAAATAAAATAAAAGAAGTAGCGAAATCGTTACAAACTGCAAAGTTTTTTCATCTCTATCAAGGACCATATTTAATTGCTCATTCCTTTGAAAACAACGCGTATAGACTGGTTGATCCGGTGGATCCGTCTCGAGAGAAGGCTATATACAATCGTGCCAATTTGCGTAAATATCACCAGCCCGCTCAATCATTTGCCTGTTGTAGTCGTTCTGTGGTGCTCATCCTTGAAATTTTCAGTTTCAGATCTTGAGACCAAAACCGTTATTGTATGTGCGTTGATGTGCGAGTATGCATGGGATTTTGAGTGTGATTTGCGTATTTTATAACGCCTGACGTCTTTTATAAAATGAGGGGGATGATGTAAGGAATTTAATATGTCGAGTTGAATATTGCGCGCTCGGTGAGTCCACCGCGAGCGCTTGCGTTAACCGAATTTTCGATAATCGCCGTCCTGTGTCGCGGTCCATTGCGTTCGGCCAGTGAAGGGTATCGCGTGGCCCAATTCGGAAATCTCGGGACCGTCCTCTGTCCAGTCGTCGGTTATACCTCACCATAAGCGCACGTGAAAAGCTACAGTTTGTTGCACCTGCAGAATATATTGTATCAGCGAAGCTTGATCGGTGCGATACGCATGAGTTTGTGACACTAAAGGTGAGACTATCTTTGTATATTCTATTATTTCATTATGTAATTTCTGTGGCCAGTGTATGATTCAAGGTATTGCGGGGTCACGTGAGCCGCGTGGTTTTTGTTAACTTAAATTTATGAATATAGAGTAAACTCCCGGCGGCTGGTGCCACCTTTATATTTTCGGAAAAGAGAAGGAGAAGAGAGTTAAATATCGATCTCGGTGAGGGATGGATGGAATTGTAAATTCCCATTATCGCCAGAATGAGAATCGGTAGCCCGAACATCTTACCGGTCATCGCGGTCGTCTACGTCTGAAGCGACATCTCGTCTTCCATCTTGGCGAACCGTGATACAGCTAAATCGTCTGGGAGTTAAGTTTGTCCCTTTTTTTGTCTTAATTGCAATTTTAATGTTATAATATTATTGTATATTGTGTGAAATGTGTGTTGAACGTTGTGTGTGTGAGTAATCGTGTCGGAGTTGGTTTTAAATATTATGACGAAAGAGAGGCGAATTATATTTGAAATTGTGGAATCGGACCGAATAAAGATCTAACGTGCTAAAAATAAAATAAAAAAAATACGAACAAAGTAAATTCGTTACACCACGAACACAGATAAAGTCGACTCTGCACTCTTTCGTTCATTCTTACGTTTCCTTTTTTAATAATTCCTCATATATGCAGCTTTTTTTGTCGTTAATTTAACGAATTTCTAATTGTTATTAATAATTATTAATTCATATTAGCTAGGTTACTCCATGAAATTGTTTGATTTGCCAGGATCCGAGGGAAATACTCTTGCGGTGACAGGGGGTCAATTATGATTTGAAAGACGACCGGTCGGCTCGACACGCGACCGGTCGACTCGACTAGTCGGGTTGAGTCGACTGGTCGACTTCCACACGAAATGTTGCGAAACGTCACTTTTGACATAAAAGCAGCTCTAGATAGAATAATTATTTAAAAAATCGTTGGCGTTGGTAAATTAGAAAAAGTTACGAAGAATATCGTGCGAGACAATGAAAAATCGCGTTTCCAAACATGCAAGTGTCTAGCTCAAGTTGACAAAATAGTGCGTATCAATCGTGCATCAACAAAACGATCGTGACTCGAGCAACAAGAAATTGATGAATTTTTCAGCAGTGCCGTGGCCAAATGAATGCTTGTTGAGATCGGCAGCGTATTGAATAAAGTAATTGGGGTATTCCATACGAAACGAACCCCCTTTTGAGCCGATGTTTTTTTATTCCCTCGAAATTGAAAGAAGTTGAAGTATGACTAGAAATCGTGGTTGACTCGAAATCTTAGACCTCTAGGTTCATTTCTTACTATACATCTGTAATTCTGTAATTCTGTATTTTTACTACTTTCGAAGTTTTCGAGACGTGGTGAGTCTTTATTTCTGAATTAAATTGATGTTGTCACGAGTGTTTTGGAACGTAATTTATCCGTTCTTTCAGATAAAATTTTCATAACCAATGTTCCCTAAAAATTCATCAGCTATTTAATCAAGAATAACCTAAATAGTTTGAATTTTAGGCTATTTGATCAAGAATAACCTAAATAACCTGAATTGTGTATTTGAATTTTCATAACTCATGTTCCCAAAAAATTCACCAGCTATTTTATCAAGAAAAATTACTAAATTGGGTATTTAAATTTTCATAATTAATGTTCCTGTTGTATCCGGGCGAACCGACCGCGGTTCGACCGGATGCAACGACGGCAAAACGGTCCTGTTCTAATGACTCCGCGGACTCGGCGGAATCCCCGCAGTTTATAAAATATCGTCTTGCGACGGCACACGTGTGTTTCCGCTAAAAATGCGTTTTTTGCGGTCACCTTGGTGCCCACGAATCGGCGAAATGCGATGCCGAGCCGCGGAAGATAATCGTACGATCCGCCCCTCCTCGATCACGAGTGACCGACGAGGGCGAATCGTCATAAATCAAGGGTAGTCTGAAACACGTCTCCGAACGACGCGAATCCGGGACTAACGAGATTTCGCGAAGTTCGTGACACATATACCACGGGAGTAACGTGAGAATTAATTAAGAGACAAACAGTCAAAAATAAGTCTCCGACGAACGCATCCGCGGGAGCAACGCGAGTCGCAACAGTTCGCCGTAATAAACCGCCCGCGGGAGTAACGTGGAGTGCGGAAACTAACACCTCTTAATCGTTCGTGAGAGTAACACGAACCAAGTGTTAAGTTTGAATAAAATTAATATTCGAAGTGCCACGGGGTTCCGTGCAGTGTTTAATAGAAATTAATAACCTACTTGACAAACTTTTTAATAACTCTTTTTCTAAATATCAGTGAACTTTAATAACTGTTTGAATATCAGTGAACTTTAATAACCCTTGTTAAATATCAGTGAACTTTAATAACCTTTTCTAAATATCGAGTTCGCGAATTAAACATTTTTAGTGACTTTAAGTGTAGCCATAAGCAGTGAACTTTAATAACTTTTTTTAAAATAACAAGTTCGCGAACTAAACATTTTTAGTGACTTTAAGTGTAGCCATAAGTTCGAGAGCTCGACCCCATCGCAACGCGGCCTGCGAGCCGCCTTCATCTCCGGGAGTTTGAGCGCGATCCGTCGGCAACCAGCTTGCGAGCGAGGTTCCGACGGCAACCCGAGTAAGTTATAGACGCCTGCGGGAAAATAAGTTTTCACAACGGAGTACCGTCCGAACACGCGTGTGTGCGGTACTTCACTGTAACAACAAACACTGCTTTCTTCATAAATAAATGTTAATCAGTTCAAATTTAACTAATTTCGATAGTTTGGGTTCATTCGTCTCCCCGTCGGGCGGTGCGGGCCCGTACGGGACGCGGCAGCCCCACTCTCCTTTTCCCTTTTCCATACTACTCTCCTTTTGATTTAACATTAATAATCTGATTTTCTTGTTTTTGCTGCGCTTTCTGCGCAGCTGGTGGCAGCGACCCATAGACTCAAATAACACAAAAACACCGCTACACCCACGTACAACACTTGGCGGTACGTAACAAGTTTTGGTGGCAGCGGTGGGATACCATTACTGCTATTTACCACGCCGACTGAGAGACCGACGTGAGCCAGACTATCGATCTTTATTACCAAAAAATATATTTGCGAAATTAACAAAATTTACTAAATAAAAATGGCGTTGTATCTTAAAATATTTACTAAATAAAAATTGCGTTGTTTCTAAAATTTTACTAACTTGAAAATTACGAAGTTTACTAAGAGAAATTTTATCTGCCGTGACTAATTTTGCGTCGGGAACCTTTGAGAAGGTTAACGCGTATAACGACGTGTTGACTAATCATTAATCGCGGAATAAAAATTGTTAACCGATTGGAGCTTTAGGGAAAATAATATTTTGCTTGTCCGGGAAACTCGCGTTCCCCACAACCCCTAAATTTGCTAACAAACATTTTTAATCATTGGGGAGTAATCATTGTCGAGTTTTCCTCCGTGATTGGCAAACCTGATTTAGAAATTGTTCTTATGGTTCAAAACGAGGAAGTTGAGCCGCAGGTTTCGGGACCTATCCTTGTCGATCTGCTTTTCACAGGACTAATCGGTGGTCACGGGCTTTTCCTCATCGACGTAGCAGAGCCATTTCATTTAATATTACTAGACGCGCTCGATAATAGTGTCGAGATAGTTCCTTATCCGAGTAACGTCAGCGTCGTATTACATCAAGCTATTGCCCCCCCCCCCCCTTCATCCAGTAGGGTACGTCGAATTGACGGTGGACGATCTCTTAATCAGCTCTCACGTGGTGGACACCTTACCCTATCCGAGTATTGGTGTAGTCACAAAACAAAACGATTTCGAAAACATTGATTAAGGAAAATAATTTAAAAAAAATATATATATATTGTAACGGTATTTCTACCTCCTTCTACATATTCGTCGGGATAGACGGTAGTTCGGAACTCGAGTAGGTAAAGAAACTAGTGAAACACGGTATAAGACAATGGTCCAAATATATTCTGCCAAACATGCGCCTTTTGGGTGGCAACCCGTAATACAATTAACCCGCGATACAAGTGCGCCGAGTGCCTGTTGTAAGACGACCCGCGAGACAGCTGCGCCGAGCGCCTGCTCGACGACAACCCGCTATACCGCAACGCCACGTGCCTGCTGGACGGCAACCCGCTGTGCAGCGATGCCTGGCCCGAGCCCCGGCGCTCGAGGGCCTCGCCTGACGCGATGCGGCCGCTGGACCGTCGAGAGGGGTCTAGGGTGGTGACCGGGACACCCGTCGTGGGCCGCTGTCCCCACTGCGCCGCCGATAGCTCTCCCGTCGATCGAAGGAAGGCTCCTGCTACCTCCTGAGGCCCTGGTACTTCGGTCTCTCGATCGGCTCGGCTGGGCTGGGCTCTTCACTCGGGCGTCCTCGTCCTTCTTCGGTGGTCCTGGTTGATCCTTCACTGGCGGCTGGTGCTCCCTGAAACAGAGTGCCTTTCCTGCGCCCGATCGCCTCTTTTTATACTGAATCACGGGCTCTTGCCCGCCCGTGATTCGTTCTTTTACGGACCCCCTCTCGCTCCGGTCGCCGTCGGTTGCCATAGCTCGTTCTTTCGAAGTCTAACCGCCCTAGGTTCGTTAGGATGTTATTGTTTTGTAGTCATGGGGAATGTAACGGCGTCGGTACCGTCACATTGCCCCCTCAATTTTTGGTTTGAATAAACGAAAATTCTCCTATTCATAACTAAACGGAACTTCTCTTATTTATAAATAAACGTGACACGGTATTTTGATTTTCGGGATTTATTTGGACGGTCGGATGATGTGATTATATTATTATTATTATTATTATTATTATTATTATTATTATTATTATTATTATTATTATTTTTATTTTTTTTTTTTTTTTTTTCATCCGCCGTCCCGCTAGGCTTTACTACTATTTACATGGGTTTCTCTTCTTTTTTCCGACATTGTCTACGAATCTTATCGCCCCCCATCGGCCTCGTTGTCGCTCCCTCCCTCGATGCTTGTGCCCAAGCCGCTCGAAGTGTCACTAGAGAACCCTCCGTCCTCCCACTCCACACCGTCCTCGTTCTCTTCATCGTCGTTGTCATCGTCGTCGTTCTCCTCCGGTCGTCCCTCGCACCCCTCGCATTGGTGCCGGTCGAGTAGGCCCGGTCCGTCCCTACCCCAGTGGAAACGTGGGGGGTTTTCCCCCTGCCGGACGCACCCCGCCTCCACGAAAGCCCCCAGCGCTGTGGAGATGGCCTCATCCTCCCCTACCGTCCAGGAGGCACTGTATCTGGCCTCGGCGTGGGTGGGGTCGGGCATAACCGTCATCCACCACGTTCTTGATGTCATTACGCGTCTGACGAGGTTCACCTGCTCTTCCGTATACTCCGGTCCGATGGGCCTCGCGTGGTGGAGGCTCACCCCGATGGCCATGAAGGGGATGGCGTAAGTCCACTGCGGCGGTCGGCGCAGATCGCCTACCGCCGCCATCGCCAGCACCCCCCAATCGCCCAGCCATACCGCTGTCGACCCAGCCTCGTCTGGCGTGTTGACCACGGTGGTCCGGAAACCCGTCCCCTGGTTGACTTGCCACATAGCGGAGGCCCCCGGGACGACGAGCCGGCCCACCAACGCCTCCCATGGCTGTTCTGTTAGGACGTTTGTAGCTGGTTGAGGACCCCATCCCTCGTCCCATTGGGGTCCCCCAGATGGATGTATACTCGGTTGGGGCTTGTCACCGCCACCACCCGTACACCCTCGTAGTCTCCGGCGAGGTTGGCCACGGGGCGATTCCGAAACATTTTCCTCTTCCACTGATTATAGACGATTTTTTTTTTTTTCTCGCCGGGTTTCGACGAATCACTACCGATTTTTTTTTCTTCCGCCGAGTTTCGACGAATCACTACCGATTTTTTTTTTTCCTCCGTCGACGTGTTTTAACGAGTCTCGCCGTGGTTTGACGATTTTTTTTAACGATTTCCGATGGTTCTTAATGGATTCTCGACGATTTTTAACGAGTTCTTGACGCGGTTCGATGGATCTTCGATGCGGGTTGACAGATTTTCGTTATGTCTTTATATCGCAACGTTATCGTTTCGTACTGATTGGCAGTTGACTAACGCTCCTCGGGTCTGTCGGGCCGTCTTCGCCCCTACCGCCTGGGCACCAATCCTTGATATAATGGTCCGTTAGGACGATAACGCCGTTGGAATCCCGTGGATATTTTATATCCCAACGCGTTCTCTTGATCCCGCGACGTCACCGCTTTCCCGAGACCTCCAGCCTCCTCAGCCTCCATGGCTGCTCTAGGTCTACCGCCACCCCCTCGTGGTTTTCTCCATCTTTTTATGGGACTCGGATTTTTCGACTGGGCCCCGGTCGTTTTGAAAATTTGCGCATGGGCCCTCGCGGTCTTTTTCCCCCGTCCGATGTCTCCCGGTCCGCCCTGCCATGCCATCTACGCGCTCTGTTGTTTCCACACGCCGGTGATTTACCCATTGTCGCGTTACCGATGGTGTGGAAATTATCAATCGATTGATTAGATCGCTCAGACCCCGTGTCTCTTCCCTTTCCGCCGTGTGCCGCTGTCGTTGTTCCTCACGGTCCGCTCGTTGCGCTGGCCCCGTGTGGCTCCTCTTTCCGCCGTGCGCCGCCGTCGTCGTCCAGTGCTGGCCCTGCTCCCTCGTCGTCTAACGTGGATCGGTAAAGACTCAAGAGATTCGCGTGGAATTTCCCTCGGATTTTGCCCGTCGCCGGATCCTCGAGTAGATATGTGGCTAGTCCTACGACCTTCTTTATCCGATAAGGCCCTTCGCGCAACGGTAGAAACTTTGATGTTATCTGCTTCGATGGATCGGATACGTTCAAGGATTTGACCAACACGAGATCACCCTCTTCGAAGCTGACGAATCGTCTCCCTTTGTCACACCGCTCCGCTCTCATTCGTCCTTTCCGAGCCATTCTTTCCCGTACGATCTGTAGCTTCGCTTCGTGGGTTATCGGGTCCTCTTCCTCGCTTGCGGGTATCCCCATCCATCGGTCCCACAGCCGGGCTGCCTTTTTCCCCAACTGTAGCTCCGTCGGTGGATATTCGGTCGTCTCATGGTGCGTCTCGTTAATACAGTCTTGTACTACTTGCACCCATTTAAACCATCCTCCGTGGTTCTCCTTGAGGAACGTCCGGAAAAATCGACCTAGTTCTCGATTCACCCGCTCCACGATGTTTCTCTGAGGATGACGGATTGACGAGTACACAGCCTGTATCCCCGCAGCCTCCAATTTCTTCAACCATGTTTTCGAGGTGAACTGCGTCCCGTGATCGAACTGGATGCGTCTCGGTTTGCCGAATGCAGGGATATAGCTGTCGAAAAGCCTTTTCACGACCGTTGCGGTATTAGCTTTCCTCATAGGAAATAACACCACGTACTTCGTAAAGGCATCGATGGTCACCAAGATGTGTTTGACCCCGCCGATAGATGTCGGTAATGGACCGTAGAAGTAGATCGATACCAGATCCCCGGGTCCCTCCGGGAGAATATTCTGAGTTGCTGCGTAGCTCGTTTGTGTCGCCACCTTGTTTCGTTGGCAGTCGTCGCAGGTGGCGAGAATCTTACGGACTCTTCGGGCCAGGTGTGGCGTGGCAAAGTCCTCATCTAGCATCCGGAAACACTTCCTTGCCCCGAGGTGACCGTACATCTCGTGGCATTCCCGCACCAACTGATCGACTATCGCTCCCGGCAGCGCCACTTTCCACGTTTTGGTCCGGGATTTCCGTTGCAGGATTCCACCCTGCAGTCGATGTCGCTGCAGCTTCTCTCCCTTCTCGAGCTGCTCCATGATCATCTGTAGGCCCTCCTGTTCTCGCTGTAGTCCACCGAGATCGTTCATCTTCTTCACCAACCCTGAGGACGGTTGTTTTGCTAAGGCAGCGGCGATAATAACTGTATCCTTGGGTGCCCCTCCGATGCTCCCCCTTCCTCCACCGGTCGACTCAGGGCGTCCGCGACCACATTTTTCTTCCCCTCAATGTGATCAATACGTAGATCGTAATCCTGGATCGCTAGAGCCTACCGCATGAGCCTCTCGGACGAAAATCGACACGTACGGAGAAACGTAAGTGCTTTATGGTCCGTCGCGATCTCGATAACTGCTCCGGCGAGATACGTCCTGAACTTGTTCAAAGCCCACACGATGGTTCATAATTCTTTCTCTGTGGTCATGTACCCGAGCTCTGCCCCCTTGAGTGTCCGACTGGCGAATGCGATCACCTCCTTTTTCTCTTTTTCGTCGACCTGTGATAAAATAGCACCGAGTGCGTAGCCGCTAGCGTCCGTGGTTAAGTGATAAGGTTTCACGGGGTCCGGATACCGTAGAATGATCGCGTCGCAGAACAGTTTTTTCACTTTCTCGAACTGTGCCTCCTCCTCCGGGCCCCATTTCCATCGCACTCCTTACCTCAGAAGCTCTAACAATGGTGCAGTCTCGTGTGCGTGCCGGTTGGTGAATTTTGTATAGAAATTCACCAACCCTAAAAATCCCCGCAGCTGGCAGATGCTCCTTGGTGGCGCGTACTCCTGTATGGCCTTGATCTTCTCCGGATCGGGCTGGAGGCCCTCCGTTGTTAGAATATGCCCCAGGAAGACCACTTTTTCCCTGAAAAAGTGTGATTTCTTGAATTTTAGCGTCATCCCGTGCTGCTCGAACCGCTGAAATAGGGTTTTCAGGTGATGCAGGTGCTCCTCCACCCCTTCGGAAAGGACCAATCATCGACGAAGTTGATGACGAAATCTAGTCCCTCTGAGACGATATCGAGTGCTCGAATGAGTGCCGCTGTGCTGGTTTTTAGACCAAACGGTGTCACGGTAAATTCGTAGCGCTTCCCGTTATTCTGGAATGCCGTATATTTCCCGGAATCAGGGTGCAGCGGGATCTGCCAGAAACTGCTGGTGAGATCGAGGGTAGATAATACTGTCTTCCCTCTATAGATAATACTTGTCCCCCCTGGAAGATCTCCTCGATTGGTGGTGCGTTGTTGTAATCGCTTACGAGATAATTATTTAATTCCCTCGCATCGAGACACAATCGGACACTCCCGTCACCCTTGATCACCGGCATCAGTGGGTTGATGTAGATGCTCTGCGATTTCTGGATGACTCCGTACTCCATCATACGTTGTATCTCTTCCTCTACCCTTCCCGACTGTGCCAGAGGGACCGGATACGCTCGATGGAAGTATGGGTGCGCGTCCTTCAGGCAGAGGCGGTGTACGTATGCAGAGACCCTTCCCGGCCTCTTGTCGAACACCCCGCGGTGCTTAAGAACGATCCCCTTGAATGCCTGGATGGTTTCATCGTCTGCTCCCTTCTCTCCCTGCATCTTCTGGTCGAATTCCTCTTCCGTCAATTGCCAGTCCGTTACCTTCGCTCCCTGTTGCACCATCGTGCTGCACGCTCGTTCTCGGAGTTCCGCCGTCTCCTTCAGTCCTTTCTCCCTCCTCCACTCGCCGTCCATCAGGACCGCCACGGTCTCCCCTTGCACGGTGACCTCACCCTTCACAGAATCCACAGAGATTCCGAGGCTTAGCATCCCGTCGATGCCGATGAGCGGTGGTCGGAGCAACCTTGGTATTACAAGCATCGGCACTCCGCCACTCGTCTCCTGCACCTGCACCTCGACGAGGATTTGTTGCCGAACCCTACCCATCTTTCCCCCGAATGCACCCACGACCTTGGTGCAGGTCACCGGTAGTACCGGCTGACCCTGGAACTGGGAGAGCTGCTGCTGGTATAGTTCCTCGGATATACAACTCACCTCGCTGCCGCTATCGACCAACGCGGTGGTACGTACTCCTGAAAGTTGTACCGCGATCTCCGGGCACCTTGGATACCGACCTCCGTGCCACCTTCCTCCCTCACGACCCTTCTCCTCGTGCAGGAACTCCCGTGGATCCTCGAGGATGGTACTGATCCGTCCCTCCCGAGGCTCCTCGGTACACTTCCAGTCCTGCGTCCGTGCATTTTCCCTTTCCTCACCCTCCTCCTCTTCACTCCTCTTTTCTCCGTTCTTCTTCTCTTCGTTCTTTTTCTCTTCACTCTTCCTCTTTTCATTCTTCTTCTTTTCGTTCTTCTCCTCTTCGTTCTTCTTTTTACCTCGAGTTTCTGTCCTTCTTTCGCCCCTTCCTTTCCCCTCCTCCGGCCCCCTCCGCTCCCTCTGCTTCCCCTTGGGTGCCCCCCTCTCCATTGCCATCGTCCTCCCCTTCGTTCCTTTTACGCCTTCCGTTGCGTCACCCCTCCGTCCTTCCCCTTTCTCCTCTGAGGCTCCGGACGCAACGATTATGCGTTTCCTGAAGGCTCCTGCGATCGGGATGGCCCTTGACCGTCCCTCGGTCCCCCCGGAGGCGCCGTGGCAGTCCAAGGAGGTCGCTTTTCCTTTGAGCCACCGTTTCCTTGATCATTTGTCGACCGTCGATCCTCTCTTCTCGGAGGACGATAGTCTTGTCTCCCCCGAGGTGGAAAATCCGACCGGTTTCTCTCGTTCGCCCTCCGTTGCGTATTCAATGGTCCCTCTAGATCGATATTCTTTAGCAGCTCCAGGAACTCTCTGGCGGTTCTCGTCTGTCGGCTACGGACCGCCGATCGTACCTCCTCATCGAAGTGACGAGCGAGACATCGGATGATTTCTTCATCCGTCTTCTTCTCGGCGAGATCCTGGGCATTCCCGAGCATCAGAGCCGCGTACTTGGCCTTGGTGCGACTCTGCTCGTGCGCACGGTAGCACCCGAACTCGAGGTTTCGCCGGACGTTATGCTGCATCTCCCGCGTCCAGTACCGACCTGTGAATGCCTCCTTAAACGACTCTATATTGGCGATCTCCTCCCTGATGAGGTGCCACCAGTCCTCTGCGGTGCCCTTGAGCGCCTCAGCCGAAACGCATCTCAACTCCATCCCCGCCGTTGCGTAATAATCCTCCAGGTCGTGGAGAAAAGCCATCGGTCGTTGTTTCCCATCCGCTCGGAAGATCGGTATCTTTCTTTTCACCGTCTGGATACGCGTGACTCCTTCCCCGAAGGTCGTCCCGAACGTGAGGTTACTTTCGATAGCTCGGGGACGCTGCTCCAGCTGCGCGATCGTCGCACCATGTTCCTCCAAAGTGGCCTGGTTCCGTCGGATCCGCTCCACGGCCTCCTGGATGCCCTTCCGGACATCCTCCAGGGTGACGATCGCCTCTGCGGCCTGCTCCTGCAAGGCTGCGCTCGTCTCCCGCTGTCCGTCTTCCGCCCTCTTAAACCTCCGGTGGAGTCGCTCCTCTAGACTCTGGAAGGTGACGGTAACCCGGAACCGGAGCTGATCCTGTGAGTCTTCCATCCTCTTCTCGCATGCCGCAAATTGCGTCCGCATCTCCTCCCGGATCCCCACGATAGCAGCCAATACCTGCGCCAGCGCGGGCTCCGTCTCCACCGGGGTTACCTCGTCAGAAAGGGGGGCGATCTGTTGTACCGTCCCCCTCCCCGCTATTCCCTCCCTCGCTCCCCCCTATGTTGGAGAGCCCTCCGATCGTTCGTCGGTTATTACGATCCCGCAGGAGCGCGTCTGCAGTCGTAGATTCCCACTGCAACGACGCCCCCTCCGTCTCCCCCTCCTCGGGGGTCACCGTTGGTCTATCTCCCTCCATCACGGTTTGTCGGACAATTCTTCGTGCAAATAGTGACCTATATTCCATTCCCTATGTCCTACACCGGTTGACGCCCCTCACCCACTCGAGTCCCTGTTCGGGCGCCAAATGTAACGGTATTTCTACCCTCTTCTACATATCCGTCGGGATAGACGGTAGTTCGGAACTCGAGTAGGTAAAGAAACTGGTGGAACACGGTATAAGACGATGGTTCAAATATATTCTGTTAAGTATGCGCCTTTTGGGTGGCAACCCGTAATACAATGCGTGCCCCTTGCGCCTGATGTTAACCCGCGATACAAGTGCGCCGAGCGCCTGCTGTAAGACGACCCGCGAGACAGTTGCGCCGAGCGCCTGCTCGACGACAACCCGCTATACCGCGACGCCACGCGCCTGCTGGACGGCAACCCGCTGTGCAGCAATGCCTGGCCCGAGCCCCGGCGCTCGAGGGCCTCGCCTGACGCGACGCGGCCGCTGGACCGTGGAGAGGGGTCTAGGGTGGTGACCGGGACACCCGTCGTGGGTCGCTGTCCCCACTGTGCCGCCGATAGCTTTCTCGTCGATCGAAGGAAGGATCCTGCTACCTCCTGAGGCCCTGGTACTTCGATCTCTCGATCGGCTCGGCTGGGCTCTTCCCTCGGGCGTCCTCGTCCTTCTACGGTGGTCCTGGTTAATCCTTCACTGGCGGCTGGTGCTCCCTTAAACAGAGTGCCTTTCCTGCACCCGATCGCCTTTTTTTATACTGAATCACGGGCTTTTGCCCGCCCGTGATTCGTTCTTTTACGGACCCCCTCTCGCTCCGGTCGCCGTCGGTTGCCATAGCTCATTCTTTCGAAGTCTAACCGCCCTAGGTTCGTTAGGATGTTATTGTTTTGTAGTCATGGGGAATGTAACGGCGTCGGTACCGTCACAATATATATATATATATATTCGTAAAACTATAAATTGATTGGTTATTTGCAAATTATTCCATCATCATGGAGGATAAGGTGGACAATTTGACCGCCAATGTGTCGACCTTGAGCAGCGATGTCTCGTCGATATCGCTGGCAATCGCCAATCTTAATACAAGTACTCGCCTGAACACGATCCCCGATTTCGACGGGTCAAATCTCGCGTTGCGCGACTACGTGCAAATTCTTAGGAATGCCAGTGCTCTGTCCGCACCCGAGGCGGAAACCGAATTAGTTTGCGGGGTCCTAAATAAGCTGTGCGGGGCAGCGCGCGCCTGCGTGGAAGGCGTGACTGTGTCGACCGTGGACGATTTAATAAATCGATTAAAAAAGGGATTAGGGCGCCGCAGATCGTATTGGGAACATTCGAATAAGCTCGCAAAGTTGAAAAGGCGCAAGGACGAGACCTTGCGGGCCTTCTCTCAACGGATCTGTGCGCATATCAGCGTAATGAAGGCCGCCTTCAAGGCCGAGTTCGGTGGAGAGCCTAATGACGCAGCCCTCAACAACGCCGCCGTAGAAACATTCCTATGGGGATTGACGGGCACGTTGAATGGGCTCGTGGCGTTATTAAAACCCAAAACGCTGGACGATGCCCTCGACATCGCGGAGAGTATGGAACCCCGCGTTGCGAGGGGGGCAGATAGGGAGGACTCGCGTCAGTCAAAACCCGAGGTCATGGCCCTTCTCGCGAGAAGCCATGACCGGGGCAACGTGGGTCGGGCCGCCGTAACCGAATACCCCCGTCGCGTAATGACAAGAGATAATTCACCCATGTCGCGATCGGTCTCACCCGTCGATCGAGTACAGCCACGTCATACACCGAAAGTTGACTACGGTCAACCAGCAGGTAGGACAGAGAACGAGGATACTGGATGCGACAAAAGATATTGTTGCATGCGCGGCACGGGTTGCCCGTGCTGCCCATGGAACAAATGGAAACCCCGCAGTGGAACTCGAGCGGGAACCTGCGGGCTACGATATTGCTGCTTTAAACAAACAGGGTGTACTTGCTGCCCGTGGTCGGCTGGGGCCCGAGCGACGGAACCCCCGAGGGGGCCGTCGCCCCGTCCCTCCCCGCCCCGCGCATCGACTCCAGAGCATTTAAACTTGCGAACGGCTCGTCGTCTCCGTGCGAGGAGCCACAGCACGCCCACGAGCAGTACAGACCGAAAGCCGAGCGTTACATTTCGTGCGGAGAGGGGGTAAATACTCGAGTCCCCGTACGAATTAGCTCGACGTCCTACACGTCATCCGATTCCGAGGAAGGCGTCGAATCACCGGTGATAAAATTATCGGCACCCGAACTCGCTCAAGGCATCAATAATTTCTTTTGCGACTCCGGTTCCGGATTAAATTTTATAAAAAAACATGCCCTCCGTAAAGACGGGAGATATGACCCGGGAAAACGTAGGGAATATACCGGTCCCTCGAACGAAAAATCGCGTTCCTTTGGGACGGTAATTCTAACTATAGAGAGCAAACGCCACGTTTTTCACGTCGTCGAAACGTTCGCGACGGACAGCAACGGATTGGTAGGAAAACCTTTCCTACGGCGTGAAAAAGCCGAGTTATCCTTCTATCACAATGCGCTTGTGACTGCGAGCAACCCGATCCGCCCTAAACCGTTTCTCGTCGCCGGAGATAGGAGCGGAAACAGTATTAAAAATCGGGGAGTTTTTACGATCAAGGCGCGCGCGCGAACGCCTCTACCAACAGAAATGACGAATGACACGCGAATCGAGGGATATCTTCCGCGCGTACAAACGATCGATGGGGTATACATTGGGGACGCGTTAGTTAAACAACGGGGCGGAGTATGTCACGTCCTTGCAATAAACACCCTTAATCGCGATGTCGAAGTAAAAGTAATTCCCCAGGAGATAATTCCTTTCGAATATTATAACGCGAACGAGTACGAGTGTGGGCTCGAAAACGGCGAGTCTTCGGACGATGATGCTGAGCCACCGACGGATCGAGTTACCGCGATACTCGACGCGTTACGATTAGACCGTCTTAATGACCTCGAGTACCGACACATATGTCGACTCGTGGGAGAAGATCGCATGCGATTTAAACTGCCGGGAGATCTCCTACCGTGTATCGACCGCGTCGCGCACCGAATTCCTACGGTTGATGATCTCTCCATAAATACGCGACAATATTGGTTCCCCGTTATACACCGCGAAGAAGCTGAGACTCAAGTCCGAAAGAAATTGAAAGATGAAATAATCGCTTCTTCTCAGTCTCCATATAATTCACCTATGTGGATAGTTCCGAAAAAGCCGGATTCTCAGGGCCGCGCGCGAATGCGAATGGTAATCGACTTTCGAAAATTAAACGAGAAAACTATCTCGGATGCTTGACCCCTCCCCCATATAACATATTTTATACCAGCTGGGGGAAGCACGGTACTTTTCGACGTTCGACTTGGCGAGTGGTTTCCAGCAAATTCCCATGGACCCTCGGGATCGCATGAAGACTGCATTTTCCATGCCCAACGGGCATTACGAATATGCACGTATGCCCGAGGGCTTAACAAATGCCCCGGCGACTTTTCAAAGGCTAATGGATAACGTCCTACGCGGTTGGCAAGGTACGGAACTATTCGTATATTTAGACGACATAGTCGTATTCGCAAAAACATTAGAAGATCACGAAAAGAAAGTTCGTCGACTTTTCGCGCGATTGCGAGACGCGAATCTCGTCCACGGACCCGATAAATGCGAATTTTTACGAACAGAAGTTACGTACCTCGGACACATAATCGGTCGCGACGGATTACGACCCGATCCGAAGAAACTCGAAGCGGTTAGACATTTCCCTACCCCGAAGACTCCACGAAATATTCGACAGTTTCTCGGACTGGCTGGATATTATCGTCGATTCATAGAGAATTTCTCAGGCCGCGCTAAACCTCTCTCGGATCTCACAAAAAAGGTAAAACCTTTCGAGTGGGGCGCCGAGCAAAAGCGAAGCTTTCGAGACTTGCGCCGGGCACTCTGTAAAGAGCCGGTATTGCAGTATCCCGACTTTAACCGTCCTTTCGTATTGACTACGGACGCGTCCGACCTTGCCGTCGGGGCGGTACTGGGTCAAGAGAGCGAGGGACAAGATTGGCCAATCGCATATTACTCGTAGGTACTTAGCCCCGCGCAAATGGGGTACGGTACAACAGAGAAAGTATGTCTTGCCGTGATACTCGCGATTGAACATTTTTTACCATATCTTTATGGTCGAAAATTCAAACTCGTAAGTGATCACGAACCCCTGAAATGGATCGGAGCAATGAACGATCCGTCGAAAAGACTAGTGCGTTGGCGTTTAAGTCTCCAAAATTACGATTATAAATTCGTCTATAAGCCGGGGCGACTAAACGTGAACGCGGATGCACTTTCTAGGAACCCCGTAAACCCCTTAAGTTCCGAATCGAGCTCCGATTCAGAAACTGAAGGGGGGCGAAAAAAGTTTTGCCCGTTCAAAGGGGAAGACCGAGACTTGGATTCGCACCGACGATGCCGAGCGGCACCCGAGGCAGACCGATTGCAACGGCAACGCAGCGAAATCCTCGTTTGCCCACCCCGCTTGAAACGAGCGCTATTGCCACGCGTACGCGCTTGCGAGCAAACCCGCCCGCCGAACGCCGTACCGAGGTACCTCGAAGCATCGGGCACGAGCTCAGGGGAAGAGGGGCGACCTAGGCCGCTGCTGCAGCGCAGCGCACCGTCGGCACCACTCCTACCCAAATGTCGGCTAAAGGTTTCCCGCGCTCCTCCCCCGGCTTGCCCTCCGTCTGCCCAAGCATCGGAGACTGCTCTGCAGGCATGCGAAGCTACTGTTATCGCTAGCCCCCCACCCAGCGACTCCGAAGTGAGCACGCAGGAGGAGGAAGCAATGAGCGATGTGAATGAACAATTCGCTAATGACTTAAAAACGTCGGTACAAAAATTCGATGAGTCTATTCGGTTGCTCGAAGAAAAATTCTTGCGCACCGAGGAAGCTGACGAAACGATCCTCCCCGGACACGTATCCGATCAGGACGAGATCGACGATGACACCCAAAGCCTTCTAAACGAGATGGACCCGTACACCCTCGAGAAGGGTGACGAGGAACTCTCAAGACGCATCGACAAATTAACGGCGAAAGCACAGGGCATTCCCGAGGAAACCCTGCTGCAAACGTTGCATCCCATACATCGGTCTTCACTCGCTCGAGAGAGAGAGAGGAAGATGCCGATGACGAGGACGAGCGACGGCACATACCCGTTGCCGCCTCGACAGTGTTGCATGAAACAACCTTAGCCGGACCGGCACCGCTGCTGCCCCAGCGCCAGCCCTGGTACCCCCCGTGGCCCTCTCCGTGCAGACCGGAGGCTCCAACAATGCAAAGCAGCATGGCCCCGTCACGAATATCTCAAGAAGAAGACGAGAGGGCGACGACAACGATGGAGCACGCGTTATCACAGCGTTCCCCCTCCGGCCCGCTTGCACCGACGGGTGACGGCGCGTTCCCTCTCTCTCACACTTGTGCGACGGAGAGAGACTTACAAACCGTCACTCAAGCCGAACCGCGTATGCACAAGACACACATGCCTTGCGACCTTGTCTCCCCTTCTCTTCTCGGAGAATCAATGGACGAAAGGCCGTCCGCACGACGGGAAATAAAAACAGAACAAAAATCATATATTCTCGGCGTGCGTGAATGCTTAACTCACCACCGAGGTAATTATGCCCACTTTATATCTGCAGATGGTGAGCTTACGACCCCGGTAGGAAAAATTCTCTGCGATCTGAATCTAATCGACCCGTATTCGATTAAAGAAAAGAAAGCCCGAATAGGTCAGGTTGTAATCACAAAAAATGGAAATAATCATATTTTCAGCATAGTCATAAAAATAAAATACTATGACGAATTACAACCCGAAAACGTGCAGCTAGGATTGCGAAGCCTAAAACACGTACTGACCGAACAAAAAATTCCCTCCGTACGAATTTCTCGACACGGAGATTACCCAGACGAACTGGCCCCCGGCCGGTACCTGCAATTCATACACCTCGAATTCGCAGACGCCTGCATTCCCGTTATCATCTGTTACGGTCGAACCGTAATCCCACCGTCGGAAGACAGACGGGGAATAATTGTAGAATGCCACGAAGGGTTTTGGGGCGGTCATAAAGGCGTCACAAAAACATACAGACGAATTCGAGAACGTTTTTATTGGCCCTCACTCCGAAACGACGTCTTGGATTTCGTGCGGCACTGCAAAGGGTGCCAGGAGAAGAAACTCGTGCGGGTGCGTACGCGCGAGCCTATGGTCATTACAGATACTCCAATATCGCCGTTCGATAAGGTTTCACTCGACCCGGTGGGTCCGTTACCCCTTACTCCGAGTGGAAACCGACATATTCTAACAATGCAGGATCATCTCTCCAAATTCTGTCTCGCCGAGACGATACCGGATTTGAGGGCTGAGACAATCGCGGAAGCTTTAGTACGAAGACTTTTTACCACCCATGGCGTGCCGCGAGCAATACTGTCGGATCGCGGAACTGCTTTCGTCAACCGGCTACTCCGTGAAATTTGCAAATACTGCAAAATACATCAACTAACCACATCCGGATATCGTCCACAAACAAATGGTGCTCTCGAGAGAAGTCACCAAGTTTTAATTGATTACATTCGGTCGTACGCCGATAGCCGCGATGACTGGGACCGTCTGTTGTCCTATGCCGAAGCATCTTACAACAGTACGGTGCATGAGGCAACAAATTTCACCCCGAACGAGATCGTCTTCGGTCGAATAGTTCGCCCCATGAGTCGTTACCATACAGACAACCCTCTCCCCACGTCAAATTCCTTTCTCGCGGAATTAATCAAACGACAAACCGATATATGTCGCAAGGGTGGCGATAATCTCGTCGCGGCTAAGGAAATATCGAAATCATATTATGATAAATTCTGTAGACCGTTCGAGGGAAAAGTCGGTGACTCCGTATACGTGCTAAAAGAACCGCGACAGGGGAAACTCGACAGTTTTCATAATGGCCCATATGTGATCGTACACGTTTTCGATAAAAGCAATGTCATCCTAGAGGCTCCAAACGGGAAGAGGTTGCGCAAGCATGTTGACAAAGTTAAGTTGGCGTACGTGTGAGCACACGCAATAAATGAATAAATAAATAAATAACTAAATAACTAAACATTAGGAATTACATTTCACATCACATAAAATGAAGGTTATATTATCTCTTATTTTAATAACCGAATGAGTTCAACCGTACCGGACGCAACATGCGAGCGACCATGGGGACACATACGTGCGCGTATGGCGAAACATATATGTATACGTGTGCTTCATCTCTCGTGTTACATGCATACTAAATAAGAGTAAGAGAGAACGGGAGCTGCGTGACTATAGGAGTATGCGACTGTATGTATTTTACTTAAACCAACACGGGCAGGATGTACGAGTACGCTCTTACGCTGCTGCTGGCCGCCGGGGCGGCGTGTAGCAGTGTCACCAGCAACAACACCTACACCGACACACCAGCGAAGAACAATCCAGGCATTCACTACGAACCAACGTACTCCCTCCAGCTACAACTGGCTGACTGGAGGGTCACCGTGTATGGGGATCTCGACCAGCTGACCGCGGATCCGGAAATCGATCAAGCGACGCACCTACAGGTGTACCAGAAATGCTTGAAGAAGCTCTCGGTCCGAGGATGCTACTCCATTCTGCGGATGGATGAAATAGGGGGAAAATTTAAACGGGCACACTGGCTCGCGAGCGAAGCCAAGGCCGCGATGCAGCCTGTACAATTTTACCGCGACCCTACATAAAAAATACGGACGTTGCGACGGAGATGCTCGGCGCCATTGGGAATTGTTGGTTCGATCAGCAAATCTCTGTTCGGAACATTAAACGACGAAGACGCCGATCATCTGAATGAGCAAATCGACCGACTCTTCGAAGATCAACGCAATCTAACCTTCTTGAGAGAAAAGCAGATGCACATAGTAAAATCCCACATACAGGATTTACACGAGGAGCAGAAAAATCAACGACAACAGACTGAGCAGCTATCCCTCGCTGTCGCGCAACTCCAGAGACATGCTCAGCTGGAGCATCAGCAGACGTTACGACAGCAATATAATCATTCGATCGCAGGCTACGCCGCCAGGCTCGACGCGAAGGTTTGGCATTACATCACCACGATGGAACTGTACCTGCGGGTGCTTCAAGCATCGACGGAGGGAAAAATGGACCACACGCTCCTAAATCACGAACAATTGCTCGCGATCGCGAAGGAGGCGCGGGATCACGCACCTGAGCTCGAGTTTCCCCTCCCGTCGTACCAACATGTCCGATGGTTTGACTGCCCAACCGAAACCTCATCGACCTCGTGAGCGAGGGCGAGGAAGAGAAGAAGCAGCGAAAAACCGAGGACGACGAGGGAAAGAAGAAAGAAGACGAAGCATCCACCACCACGTCGTCGTAAATAGCTGTCGAGGACGGCAGCCAGCCCAAGGGGGGGCGAATGTTGTATCCGGGCGAACCGACCGCGGTTCGTTCGACCGGATGCAACGACGGCAAAATGGTCGCGTTCTAATGACTCCGCGGACTCGGCGGAATCCCCGCAGTTTATAAAATATCGTCTTGCGACGGCACACGTGTGTTTCTGCTAAAAATGCGTTTTTTGCGGTCACCTTGGTGCCCACGAATCGGCGAAATGCGATGCCGAGCTGCGGAAGACAATCGTACGATCCGCCCCTCCTCGATCACGAGTGACCGACGAGGGTGAATCGTCATAAATCAAGGGTAGTCTGAACCAAGTGTCCGAACGACGCGAATCCGGGAGTAACGAGATTTCGCGAAGTTCGTGACACATATTCCACGGGAGTAACGTGAGAATTAATTAAGAGACAAACAGTCAAAAAGAAGTCTCCGACGAACGCGTCCGCGGGAGCAATGCGAGTCGCAACAGTTCGCCGTAATAAACCGCCCGCGGGAGCAACGTGGAGTGCGGAAACTAACACCCCTTAATCGTTCGTGAGAGTAACACGAACCAAGTGTTAAGTTTGAATAAAATTAATATTCGAAGTGCCACGGGGTTCCGTGCAGTGTTTAATAGAAATTAATAACCTACTTGACAAACTTTTTAATAACTCTTTTTCTTAATATCAGTGAACTTTAATAACTCTTTTTCTAAATATCAGTGAACTTTAATAACTTTTTGAATATCAGTGAACTTCAATAACCCTTGTTAAATATCAGTGAACTTTAATAACCTTTTCTAAATATCGAGCTCGCGAATTAAACATTTTCAGTGACTTTAAGTGTAGCCATAAGCAGTGAACTTTAATAACTTTTTTTGAATAACAAGTTCGCGAACTAAACATTTTTAGTGCCTTTAAGTGTAGCCATAAGTTCGAGCGCTCGACCCCATCGCAACGCGGCCTGCGAGCCGCCTGCATCTCCGGGAGTTCGAGCGCGATTTGTCGGCAACCAGCTTGCGAGCGAGGTTCCGACGGCACCCCGAGTAAGTTATAGACGCCTGCGGGCAAATAAGTTTTCACAACGGAGTACCGTCCGAACACGCGTGTGTGCGGTACTTCACTGTATCAACAAACACTGCTTTCTTTATAAATAAATGTTAATCAGTTCAAATTTAACTAATTTCGATAGTTTGGGTTCATTCGTCACCCCGTCGGGCGGTGCGGGCCCGTACGGGACGCGGCAGCCCCACTCTCCTTTTTCCTTTTCCATACTACCCTCCTTTTAATTTAACATTAATAATCTCATTTTCTAGTTTTTGCTGCGCCTTCTGCGCAGCTGGTGGCAGCGACCCATAGATTCAAATAACACAAAAACACCGCTACACCCACGTACCACACTTGGTGGTACGTAACATTCCCTGAAAATTCACCAGCTATTTTATGAAGAATAACCTAAATAACCTGAATTGGGTATTTAAATTTTCATAATTAATGTTCCCTTAAAATTCACCAGCTATTTTATCAAGATGTTAAGGCTAGCGTTTAAACCTTGCCTTTGTATTCGTAGAATATTATTTTATAATAAAAATCTCTCTGGCAATTTAAATGTTTAGTCTACCGATACTGCAGTTTCGCGTTTTGATACCGCGGATTTAATTCATGGTCACTGCATTTCGATAGCGACATCTGGTATCAAATACGCTGCAACCATCTAAGCAGCTCGCGACAAGACAATGCATCGCGGAGGAGAAGTTGCAAGACGACATATCTCTCGTGAGGTACCACCCCACTTTTATTTCCCCTGCATCCTGAAAGATGCATCGCGAATCGCGCGATGATCGACAGAAGACGTTTTAATGCGGTTGACCGCGGAACAATTAGCTGCCGTGCTAATTCCAACCCATTAATAACGAAGTAATAGAAACTCGAAATTGTAACGCGGAGTGTTTGCTGCAACATCCTACCATCGTTAAACTCGTGAAACTATTATTTGTATCCGATTAATAAGTGTTAATTAAAATGAATAAAAATCACCATTCGCCTATAAATCGTGACCTTCTCCTTTGTGTAAACCCGAAGACATCTTCCCAATTCCTGGAGAGCCCCGATTCTTCGCCCGGTTTCACATTGTACTCCCCAAGGTTCGTTACTCGCTCTTTGAGGACATCGACTGTTTGCTGCAACGGAAGTTCAAGGAAACGAGACATTTGGCCAACATTTCGATAAGTACACTGATACACATAACGTTCTGCTCGCTTCTCATATTGGTCCTGATTCTGATTTTCGAAGGAAGACTGCGCCGTCTATAAAGACACCGTTGGGCTACAGACCTATTGTTACGCGTATTACCATCTGATGACGTAATACAGCCTTGGAAAGGCTTCACCAAAAAACTTAACCTGGCGATCCGAAAACCTTAGGTTCGTTATTATAACGTGTTCCCTCGTGACGTGTATTTTGCACGAGGGCAGAGTTGATAACGAACCCTAGTTGAATTCGGGTCAGTTTTAGAGCCATATGCGTAACACAGAAACCTAAATAACCCAAATTGGATATTTAAATTTTCATAATTCATGTTCCCTTGAAATTCACCAGCTATTTTATCAAGAATTCAATTACAACAAATTAAATCGAATACAATAAATGAACAACAGATGTGTATGTATGAACAGTTTCGTAATTCCTTCTAATTTACCAACGCCAACGATTTTTTTTTAAATTATTCTATCTAGGGCTGCTTTTATGTCAAAAGTGAGGTTTCGCAACATTTCGTGTGGAAGTCGACCAGTCGAGTCGACCGGTCGAGTGTCGAGTCGACCGGTCGAGTGTCGAGTCGACCGGTCGAGTGTCGAGTCGACCGGTCGAGTGTCGAGTCGACCGGTCGAGTGTCGAGTCGACCGGTCGAGTGTCGAGTCGATCGGTCGAGTGTCGAGTCGACCGGTCGAGTGTCGAGTCGACCGGTCGAGTGTCGAGTCGACCGGTCGAGTGTCGAGTCGACCGGTCGAGTGTCGAGTCGACCGGTCGAGTGTCGAGTCGACCGGTCGAGTGTCGAGTCGACCGGTCGAGTGTCGAGTCGACCGGTCGAGTGTCGAGTCGACCGGTCGAGTGTCGAGTCGACCGGTCGAGTGTCGAGTCGACCGGTCGAGTGTCGAGTCGACCGGTCGAGTGTCGAGTCGACCGGTCGAGTGTCGAGTCGACCGGTCGAGTGTCGAGTCGACCGGTCGAGTGTTGAGTCGACCGGTCGAGTGTCGGGTCCGGATGATACGGATCCCGGAGTTCCTCAATTTGGTGAGTAATGCTAAACCATTTATGATAACAGCGATAATAGAGGGAAAATAAACGCGCATGATATTTGTGACGTTCTTACCTCCCCACACCTTGAGCGAAATTTAATAGGTTATAAACTGTGAGGGGGCGTGCGGTGAGATATCGATCCATGGCAAGGTTGTGCGGAAAGTTGTATTTTCTGGCTCGAGTGACCACACTACATCCGATCTTTTTACGTTTTAATGATTCGAATCGATCTTTACATATTCCAAACTAACCTGTAATAATTATTATTCTCCAGTAATTCGGTCTTTTCCGATGATTCTTCATATATTCGACTTTTCTCTTCTTCGTAGTTTTTACAAAATGTTGATTATTATTAATGAATGATTTTGTTGCGTTAGTTCATCAAATTGTTTGGTTTAACAGAATCCGACGGAAATGTTCTGTCGGTACCAGATGTGGCTTGTCCAATACAACCGTCAGATAATTCCATGGGTATCGCGTTTCGGAATTTGAACGGGGCTCAAAGAGTTCGTACATCTGGTGAGTAATGACGAACTATGGTTAAAATCGAAGTATCGGTGTGTGTTTGCTTATGCTTGTTTCGGACTCAGACGAGTAAGAATGTAAATAGAACAGTTTTTTAAAATGCATTTGTAAAACATAAAAACAGTGAAGACTATAAGAATCCTTGTGATAAATGCGGGTTATTTTTAACCCGTTACGGTCACTAGGGGTCCGTCGGACCCCAGGTAACTTTGCGGTCACTTTTAACTCGGAAAGATATTCCAAAATGAGACAAGTGGCGCCATCTGTTGTTGCTTGAACCCTCTACAACAGGATACGAAAGTTTTCGAAGGTCTGCTATTCATCAGTTGACCTGCAGCGGCCGTATAGTACGGACGTTTTTTTCGTGGGGTCACGCAGACCCCGCGTGACCGCAGTGTTTTGAAATAATAAAAAAATCGATTTAATTTACGTGTTTCATCGTGTCAAAGTGTGTTGTTTAACGTAAGTATTAATGCACATACAAAAAAAAATTCCCTGCAGTACATAATGATTATTATGTATGGGGTATTCCTGGGAATTTCGGCAACTTCGGACAGTTGGGTCGAAATTTTTGCCCACCAATTTTTTTCATTAATATGTGTTCAAAATAAAGAGACACCTATTTCGGCGTTTTTTATTTTGAGCCCCCACTTTTGAAATACAGTCAAATGAAGTTTTTGAAGTATTGACCACATTCGGTCATTCAAATCGATATATCTCAGCAACGGTTAGTGATAACTCAAAAAACCACAGGTATTTTTTTTTCGTTTTTGAACGCTTTATACATTGAAAACATTGACGATTATGTTGCACAAATTCAACAATTATTTATAAACAATTCAAAATTAAAAATGAAATACAACAAAAAATGTACCCTTAATTTTTGAAATGTATTTTTTTTTTAATTCCTTGAACAAAAACGAAAATTTAGCCACCTTGAACTTTTTGGGCCGACGCTTCGTTCGGAAGTTATAGATTTTTTTGACACAAAAAACCCGTAAATGTTTACCCGGTTGTTAAGAATAAAAGCTATAACTTTCGAAAGAAACGGCGGCCAATTTTTTACTAATAAAATACGTATATTTACCGGTTTTTTATGACAAAAAAAGCTATAACTTTCGAACGAAACGTCGGCCCAAGTCCGGCCGGGTCTCAAAATTTTTCTTTTCGTCCAAGGAATTTGAAAAAAAATCAATTTCAATAATTAAGGGTACTTTTTTTTTCATGCAAATTTTTACTCATAAAATACGTAAATTTACGGGTTTTTTGTGACAAAAAAATCTATAACTTCCGAACGAAGCGTCGGCCCAAAAAGTTCAAGGTGGCTAAATTTTTGTTTTTGTTCAAGGAATTAAAAAAAAAAAACATTTCAAAAATTAAGGGTACATTTTTTGTTGTATTTCATTTTTAATTTTGAATTGTTTATAAATAATTGTTGAATTTGTGCAACATAATCGTCAATGTTTTCAATGTATAAAGCGTTCAAAAACGAAAAAAAAACACCTGTGGTTTTTTGAGTTATCACTAACCGTTGCTGAGATATATCGATTTGAATGACCGAATGTGGTCAATACTTCAAAAACTTCATTTGACTGTATTTCAAAAGTGGGGGCTCAAAATAAAAAACGCCGAAATAGGTGTCTCTTTATTTCGAACACATATTAATGAAAAAAATTGGGGGGCAAAAATTTCGACCCAACTGTCCGAAGTTGCCGAAATTCCCAGGAATACCCCGTATATATGTATATTAGGGTGGTCCTTAATCGGGGTCAAAATTAATTTTACCCTTTCCGCCCCCTGAATCGATTCGAAATACGTAAAAAGTAATGCTGTAATTTTTTCAGATTTTTAAAAAAATGCTTGACCCTTGGACACGGGGGTTAAAGTTTTCCATTTAAAATACATGGAATTTTCCTGCATTTGCAGTCACTATTTTCCTGTGGGCCTAAATATGTTTGTGAAATCTTGAAATTTGGAGAAATTAGTTGACAAGCATGTTGCTACATGGACAAAATTTCCCAAACCCCTACCCTCAAAATCTTGTAAAACATCACCATAATAATAGTTTATTTTTTTTCAAAAATTTTTTTTATTTTGCTCTCTCGTTTTTTGATAAATGTATTTGAAATGAGATAATTTTCTAAACGAGTTACAAATTTTTAAGTATTGTCTCTTTTTTTTGCGTCCGGATGATTTTTTCGATATTCACTTACAATTTGTAAAATGAACTGTTTTTGTTGTTGCCATAATTTCGATCCCTTTTTGATCAAACCCATTACCTGTTCCAACATATAATAATGTCTAAGATTGCCCCTAATTAAATTTAAAAGAGTCTTGTTTATTCTAGTTCTGCGCAGGTTTATAAGCGCATGATTGTGGAGAAAAATGGTTTGTCCGAAAATGTTTACAATTGCGCGTGATTTTTTTTCTCCCGTATTTCACAAAACACCTCAACCAAACTTCGCAGATGTCTAGTACTGGTACCGAGGTGTTTCAGAAAAAAAAATTGAGCCAAATCGCTATTTACCAAATTTGGAATTTTCAAATTTGAAACTTTCAAAATTTTCAAAAATTGTCGAAATGATTGCAAATTTGATTTTTTATTTCAGAATAAAATTCTGTATTCAATTGAGAAAAGAATGACTCCTTATTCGTTAATTTATCTCAATTAGGGGCTGAGTTATGTGCTTTCAAAGTTTCCATTGCACGAAAATCTGCAGTTTATTCAAAATGCCGCATCTTCACCAAAAATTGAAATATCAAAAAATGCTTGAAATGAGGTTTGTTTTTTGTGAATACCAACAAACTGCTCAAATTTGAACAAAATCGGCAAGGTCGAGGGTCAACTGCTGGTTGAAATGGGGTGGAATGACCCGTGATGTTATACAAGATTTTGAGGGTAGGGGTTTGGGAAATTTTGTCCATGTAGCAACATGCTTGTAAACTAATTTCTTCAAATTTCAAGATTTTACAAACATATTTAGGCCTACAGTAAAATAGTGACTGCAAACGGAGGAAAACTCCATGTATTTTAAACAGAAAACTTTAACCCCCGTGGTTGAGGGTCAAGCATTTTTTTTTAAATCTGAAAAAATTACGGCATTACTTTTTACGTATTTCGAACCGATTTAAGGGGCGGAAAGGGTAAAATTAATTTTGACCCCGATTAAGGACCACCCTAATGTATATAGATGTCGTACGATCTTCGACCGCGAAGTATAGCGAGCCGTCTTATCGAGGAGGAAAATGACAAACCCACGGACAGCGAATGCTCGGAGACTGAAGATCACTTATCAGAGGAATCCGAGGAAGACGATTTCCATAACGACTCTGATAGTGACGCAGATGGAGATGAAGAAATGGAGGTCGAGCAAGAAAATGCGTCGTTAGACACCGATTTGTTGGGATCATCGGCTCGTGGTCGCCCCAAGTCAAAGCTGAGGGGAAAGAACGGCTTTGTTTGGTATACAATGGCCCCTAACCGTCAGTAGGTACGTCGATCGAGAGACCTTGAACCGGAATTTACTCCGAAACCTACCGGCCCAGCAACAGCCTGCCAATCGCTTGAAGAATTTTGGGAGAGGCTTCTGACTCCGAATATCTTCAAAATTATCGTCGAGCATACTAATACAGAAATTGCGAGCCACTGTGCATCGATAATAGAGCATAATAATGCTCTTCAAACATACCACCATCATACAGATGAAGAGGAATTACGAGGTTTTATCGGAATCATGTACTATAGTGGTGCTTGGAAGTCGGCAAATGTGGATGCTCATGACCTGTGGAGTAAACAGAACGGAATAAACTTTTATCGATGCGTGATGCGAAGGGCGCTGTAATGAAACATTCCACTAGGGTTGTGGGTTATCGACGAGCCGCTAGAGGCGCATTAGCTAATATCAAATTTCGGAATATTTCGGGCGTTACCGAAACATTCCGAAAGCGTGCGTACAAGACGACTGAGGCCCCCGGGTACGCGTCGAGAGTGATGAGACTGGTCCGAACCATCGTCCGAGTCGGACATATTTTGACGAAGCCAAAAGTGGCCAATTGGAATTTAAGAGACGAGCTATGGAAGTAAGAAGATTCGTGGTGGATTGACTCAAAAGTTGAGTAGACAAATATATACATGTATTATAATAATTTTCTCAAATCTCCCAATATTATCCGATAATTTATTTATTTTCTTCATTGTAATCATAATTTTATTTGTACAAAAAACAAGAACTTCCGATTAAACTAACAAAAGGGAAAATACGCGAAAGAATAACGATAATGATTTGAGTAATTGTGGCTAATAATAATAATAATAATGTGTGAATGTTTGTCGAAATAAAGATTTATGTGCGAAATTATTCAAAATAAAACGTTACACAAAATAAAATATTACACACAAAATAAATTATTACAGCGCGATACATGTTTTTGAGAACGTGTTTACGTTTTGATGACAGAAGAACGAGAGACGAAGATGATAGATTCGCTTGTATTCGTGAATGTTGGGAAATATTTATTTCAAATTGTACGCAGTGTTACCAGCCAAGTCGCGACTGCACGGTTGACAAGATATTGCTAGGATTCCGCGACGTTGCAAGTTTCGTATGTACATAAAATCTAAACCAGATAAATATGGCTTGAAATTGTTTTCCTTGAATGATCCTTCAACGTTGTATTTGATATTCGCTGTTCCATACTTGGGAAAAATACCAATGCCCGATATACTGCCAGGCGAAGCAATATCTGAATATTATTTCCGGAAGACGACAGTTCCAGTTCATGCCAGTCAACGCACGATCACCTGTGATAACTGGTTCACATCTGTGCCTCTTTTGGAACGTATGAGAAAAGAACTCTATCAGCTAAAAATTACGGGTACTATCAGAAAAAATAAGCGAGAAATTCCTGCGGAATTGAAAGTAGCGTCGACAGAAATTCCAGGTGCAAGATTTTGTCACACGGATAGTATGACGTTGGTATCGTATACGCCAAAAAAAAATAAAATCGTGCTCGTTATTTCATCCGATAAACGTACCATGTCGATTCGTAATAGTAAGCCAGAAATCGTTTTGCATTATAATGCAACTAAAGGTGGCACGGATGGTTTCGATTGGCTTTGTCATTCTCGCACGGTCAGCTCGAAGACAAATCGCTGGCCTATGCGAGTGTTCCAAGGAATACTCGATCAGGCTGCTGTAAATTCGCGTATTTTATTACAATGTAAATACGCGAATGACGGAATGAATAAAAAAATAACAGCAAAACACTGCTTGGACGCAATCGCGATGCATCTTATAAAACCGCACGTACAGCGTCGGTACCTCGATCCCTCGCTCCGCATAACTTTACGTGCCAGCATCGGCGAAATTTTGGGCAAAAAAGAGATAATACTACCGAAGAAAGAATAGAGTTGCCGTCCAAGAAACGCTGCCAACTGTGCATCAGACCGAAAGATACGAAAACCAAGCATCAGTGTCCTTCGTGTGAACGGCCGATGTGCGATAAGCATCGTATATATTTGTGCGTCAATTGTGGTGGTCGCGATTGATTGTGGACATTTTTTTCAACCATCGTTATAATTTTGTATTACTACGACGAAATATATACTTTTTCAAAAAAAAATACCGTTTTTGTACATTATTTTGCATGTATAAACGTACCACTTCTATTTTACGAGATTGACCGAAATTCATATATTCAATCTTCAAAATAAATATACTTTTTGCATAGTTCATTAAATCTATATTTTTTCATTGAAAGTATACTGTTTTCCGAATAAAACGCGCGAAGACTTTTGACGATATTGTAAAAATTGGAATCGTAAACAAAAGTAAATTTTGTCTTTTTTTTTTTTTTAAACTGATTTCTGAGTATTTCAAAATCATACAAAACTAAAAGTAACTATTGCATTACTTAGAGGGGACATTGAAATAAAGTTTTCAAAAGGTTTCAAGTCAATTTTTAACATAGAACACATATAAAACCCATTTTTCTGCGTGGGGTCCGCTGGACCCCGTGTGACCGTTAAATTTTTATTTGGAGGTGTGATCGCAACGGGTTAATCGAATAGTTTTCTCAAAACGTTGTGCAGCCTGCGTAAATATCTTCGAGATATCAGCCTGAAATTTGCGTATGCCATTATTGATTGCATGCTTTATTATTATCGGGCTGCACATAATTGTTTCGGAATTCTGAAAATTCATTGTTAATTTAATAAAAATCATTTGAAACGATGCGGAAAACTTGTCTTTAAAATCAAGGTTGATTCCTCAAAACGCAAACAACCAAAAAGGTTTTTTATCGAATTTCCTGTACAATAAATATTATTCTCCTGGCTTTTCAATGTATTTTATTTTTATATATTTTTGTTTTAAACATTAAAGTTTCCTTTTTAAAGCCGAACAAGATCTAAAACGTAATAAACCTAAAGTAATGAGACTCGTCAACACAAAAATGTCGATAACTCAATAATATATTATTGGTTTTCACCGACTATCGATATAGCATGCCGTATGTAAATTGAGTACATGTTGAATTTGTCGCTTGTGAAATGTTGTGCGCTCGGGAAACGCACAATTTTGATCCTCTCTAAACGCAGGTATACCTTCACATATGTAAGCAGCAAGTACATTATGGTGACTTCAAAAGGAAAGTTTTTTTCTGATTCCAATCAAAATACATTTACTACAAAGTATCTTGCATCTGGAGAATCCACCCCAAAGACGAACCCGATCGGACCATTTTTAAGGGTCTCGCAAGATTTTTTGAGTTTTTCCATTTGATTAACATGGGAAGAACGCAAAGTTTTCATTCAAAAAATCGTAGCTCCGCGAATTTTATAGCTACGTTGATCCTGTAAATTCCATTGGAAAGTTCTCTAATAACCGCTTCAGATGGCACGCAGACCTTTCGAATCTGATTGCAATTTCCGTCGATGATTTCTTACGAAAAAACGAAATTATCGACAGAAAATCTTGCGCGACCCTTAAAAATGGTCCGATCGGGTTCATCTTTGGGGTGGATTCTCCAGATGCAAGATACTTTGTAGTAAATGTATTTTGATTGAAATCAGAAAAAAACTTTTTTTTTCAAGCCACCCTAATGTACATACCTACATTTGTACTCATTTCTCCCCTTGCCCCAATTAGTCGCAACAGTACGAGTAACAGCGAAAAAGCAGCTTGAGGAATTTGGATTTGTAGGTGAGACCCCGACACCTCGAGAACGTAAACTTCTTAAAGTAATAAGGTCAGCAATCGAAGTTGGTCACGATGATCGAAAAATTGCAAACTTGCCGTAATACTGTGGAAGAGCTAAACACAGGGGAAGAATACGATGACCTTATCGAGAATATTTCGACGCCAGCGTTACGGCAAATCGTTTTAGCGGATATTCGCAACAAGAATAGAGCACCGCGTGGATGTCGATGGACCGTCGACGACAAATTAACTGCAGCTTCTCTGTTCAAACGAGGACCAAAGGCGTACTCGTACCTACAATATTTGATTCCGTTGTCAACCGTTCGAACGATTCAACGACTTTTGCACGATATACCGATTGCAACGGGTATCAATCGTAGGGTCGTGCAGCACTTAGAAAGACTGGTTTAGAAAATGTCACTGCAGAACCGTCACTGGATAGTGATGTTCGATGAAATGGCGCTAAACAAAAAATTCAATATAATCCGAGCACCGGGAACGTCGACGGTTTTGAAGGTTACGGCGAACATGGACGAAATGAAAAAATCGCGGACCACGCGTTGGTGTTCATGGCTCAAGGGCTCAGAAAAAGGTGGAAACACCCGGTTGCTCATTTCTTCATAAAGGCACGACGAGTTCGTCAATGCTACGAAAGCTCATCGTAGATGTTATCAAAGCTTTGCAGACAATAGGGTTAGTAGTCAAAGCTACTGTTTGCGACCAAGGGCCTACAAATTGTGGAGCCGTACGACAGTTAAAAGAGGGAACAGATTTTCGTGACCCGAAATCGTTCTTCGTCGTGAATGGCGAACGAATGTTCGTTTTGTTCGATGTACCCCATTCGTTCAAATTGCTGCGAAATAACTTCATGGAAAATTTCCTGTCTTGAATGCAAATGAACGGAGGGTCTTCAAAATTCGAGTATCCTGGTCACAACATCGAATGGAATGGAAAGGTCGCGCGCGGGAAAGATGTCATCGAACTCTACCCGGCGGGCATGGCTGAATTTCAGCTAAACATTCTCACCGATAAACTCGTATTCCCGAGTGCGAAGGAAAAGATGCGAGTGAAATACGCAGCGAAACTCTTGAACAATCGTGTCGCGGGCTTGTTCCGTTGCATCAAATTCGGAAGCAAGAACACGATAATCACGAACGGTCCCAATACGGCGGAAGTTATCGCCCTTTTCAGTAAACTTTTCGACACCATGAATGGTCCAGCGAACTCTGGGGATGTGAAAGGTCAACTCCCAGGTAAAATCCGAGCACATTTCAAAATGGAAACAAAAAAAAAACAATGGAAGAGATTAGATTCGTGCGACATACGGGTGAACCGAAGACAATTTGATCGTCGTGCCGGCAAGTGAGTCGGTTTGGCGTGTCGCCGGCTACGTTGCGAAATCGTTGGCGAAATTAAAGACCTGCAATGCATATCGATCGTCTTTCGCAAGCGTCGATAATCAAAGCCTAAACGTCGATATGGAAGAAATTGAATCGTTGAATCCAGAAATATCGCGGACTTATCCGTCGAAGCACTTGCTCGATCTCGTGGCAGCAGCGGTGGAGGTCTTCGATGCAGTTGTGGCTCCTCGTCTCAGTGATGGAAAGTTGCGAGACTTTTGTATTACGCAATTCATTGTTCACTGCGGCACAACTTTCATTCAATGCGAAATACATGGCCAAGATGCAACGAAGGAAGTTTTCGCACTGCTGTCTCGGGTATTGACACGGCGCCAGTGTAGAGAGGTAAATGAAACTAAAGAGACGTGAAGAAACCCTATCGAACGCAGCAACGGCTGGACACTAACCACAACGAGCGTCGACTCCTACCTCGTTACCTTCCCCCATTACTTCGAGGTAACTTTACTCCCATGTACACTACCGTCGGATATTATCAGGACACTAGCGGAGCATGCCTCGCTCGTGTCCTAACAATATCCGACGGTAGTGTAAAACATTGATGGGTTACAATTTTTTTCGATTTGTTTGCAAGTTTTTTAGCATCAAGCTATTTTTCGTATAACATGCGCACGGCACTTTCTATTCACAAATGGTGAATTCTCACTTGTCTTAAGAGAATAAAGACGATAAAAATAATAACAAAGTAGATATTTATTTTTAAATCTTTCGACAGGTCGCCTGCCATTGAGGATCGGCGCTGAAGATTACCGGAGCAAAAAGCTTGATGCCTCATGCTGTTATCGCCTGCTGCCCCCCTCTCGTATTTGTCGGACGGGGCTTGAACGTGATGAGCTCAATAAAAGTACGCTAGGTAACATACACTTCTATAATAATAATAAAAATAACAACAAAGACTTTATGAATTACGTTTGATTAGTGATACAGTTTTTTCTTTTTTATTCGTAGGAAAGGAATATTCCCGACCCGACAAACTGTGTCCATGACACAGTATCATCGACAAACATATGTATCCTCGACAAACATATCCCTGATGAAAATATGCATTCTAGATTTCGATCAATTTTGTTATGAAATGTTACATTTTTACGGGAATTCGTCGAGTTTTCTCAGAATGTATCATATTATATTAAAAATTGACCTTTTTCATCACAATTTGTCGTTTTTTCATCGTCAATTGGAACTCCATTACTTTTTAATGAAAAATGATAACTATTGTGTATATGCTCTTTGACTGATTTGTCCTTATATGGCGCATTTTGTCATAATATGTTGACATGATTCTGAAATAAGTTCTCGTATTGCAAGAAATTATGCGATATTTCGACAAAATTTGCGGATTTCGTAATTTTTTGCAATTTTCTGTAATTATTTAACGATTTTAGTTGAATCATAACATTTCGATTTCCATCAGGAATGTACCCAGCTTGTTAGAACGCTGGTAAAAAATGGACAAATAATAAACGACAATGTAGAGAATACATGGACTATTTATTTATTATTGACGTTTCTTTTTAGGTTATGCACGTAATCAAGTATTCACACACTATATATATCTATATCTTGTAACAAAAAATTTGTTTAATTTTCCCACTTTTCGTTACGTTTCATCGACCCGAATTCCATCGCCACCGAAACCGCGAAATACGGTGGCGCTGTAGGAGTTAGTATGCGACGTGACTCATGCGAGCTCTACCCCCCTATTTTCCCTCCCGTGCCCCCGCACTCGGACCGAAAAAGACAGCGGGAACAAGTCCCGACGGCGAGGCTCGTTAGCCGTCGCACGAGGCCCACACCATCCCATCACGGTGGAGCCAACGGATTCACGTCACCGTCGCAAAAACGGAGCACGGTGGCGCTGAGACGCTGACGTACGGCGATGCGCGCGGCTCGCGATCCGAAGACCGAAGGACCCGGAAAAAGACGGGAATTTTACCACTTCGGTCCGATTGTCTTAGAGTAAGGAACGATAGAGCGAGCGACCGAGCGAATTTCGCCCCGAGGCCACGTAGGCCGAATTTTTTGTAACGAGTGAGTACCCGATATTTCTACCCGATCCCTTCATCCCAAAGTTCGCAGTTTTTCCCCGTTTACAATTTTTCCCCGTTTATTCTTTTTCCCCGTTTACAATTTTTCCCCGTTTACAATTTTTCCCCGTTTATTCTTTTTCCCCGTTTACAATTTTTCCCCGTTTATTTTTTTTCCCCGTTTACCATTTTTCCCCGTTTATTCTTTTCCCCCGTTTACAATTTTTCCCCGTTTAGTCTTTTTCTCCGTTCACCCGAAAGTTCGATTCACCCGTCCCCGTGTTCCATGATTTTCCCGCTGTGTCGAGGTACTTCGGTGTAAGAGCCGTTAGGTAGGATTTTCCTCCCCACCCCTCGAACCGGTCGCCTGTTCTACGATGAGCCGCTGAGCTATTTTTTTAAATTGTATTTTAATGAATTTTTGGCACAAAAGTTGCAAATTGTGAATTGAGTTACGGTGTCGTTTCCGTCTAAGCGACTGGCGCCCATTACACAATTGTTCTTTTTTTTTTTTTGCGTTGTACTCAGAACCTCGTATCGAGGCAGCCATCTATGCTGCATACCCTTTTATTTTTTTTTTATTTTTCGCATTAATAAATTGCGCCTATTTTGTTATTTAAAACCCCTCTTTTATTTTTTTTTGTTTTCTTTATTTTTCCCTGTTCACCTTCCCTTGTCCCGAAAGTTGCAGATCACAATCTATATTTCGATAATTACGACAAATGAGCTTTAACGACGAAGAGTGAGGTTCATACACACACACATATTTATGTAATGTATATTCATATACATGAGATAGTGTTCGTTAACGCTGTGTGTATCGATAAATAGCATGGTTGCTGTTGTTACGTCCCCGTAACTCCACCACACAGACGCCTGAAGGGCTGCAACCCTCCAAACACGGGCGCGAGTGTATGGCCTTCTTCAAGGGGCATACAAAGATATAAGGGAGGGGGTTCTTGGGCCTTCAGCTCGAAAAGATAAGACTCTTCCCACCTTTTTGCATAAAACTAAGAAGTGGGAAACGGGAAATTTTAACCAATGAGATACAAAGAAAATTTGCCCTCCCCCACCCTTACCACTAGCTTCGTAGTTAAAAGCGAAACGCGTCTTAGAGAATAAGAAGGTGGGAGACGGTGTTTCAACCAATAATAAATAAGGAAAACTACCCTCTCCAACCTGGTTAAATATTTTGTGTGGACCCGAAATTATATAAAAGGGCGACACACGCGTCTTTTAGACAGTAATAATTCCGACGTCGCAACATCTCTTAAAATCATTTCGGGCCCAGTCCCAACTAATAAATATTTTCAAGTATAATTCAAAGAAAAAGGACTCTAACTTTTTGTAAGTTTCCTCTCAATTCTCTTTCCAACTACCAAACTACCCCTTGTGAGTAACGCGTACCCACGCGGACTCTCATCTCCTAACCCGAAGGTAACGCGTACCCACGCGGACCTTCATAAAATCCAAATCCGAGAGTAACGCGTACCCACGCGGACTCTCATCCCAAATCACGGGAGTAACGCGTACCCACGCGGACTCCCATTCTTTTACTAATTAAATTAACACTAGTTTTAGATATAAAGGTAACGCGTACCCACGCGGACCTTTATCATACACACACTAACCCATACATACATTTTACACTTTATTCTCAATAAATATCTCAAATAAATATATAAGAATAAATTTCTTTCTGAATCAAATCGTCCGCCCGTATCCATGACCAATTAGCATTTGCTAAGGTCAAAAACAGGGCACATCTAATATATTGTTACGCCGGACGTAACATACCTTTCTTTTTGGTGACAGCGGTGGGATACAAAGACGATTTGATTCTAAGTCATGTCAGTTGACCACACCCCAATCAAAATAGTAAATATTTCAACAAACCCTCTTATTCCTATTTCAAATCAAAACGTTATACCTCCATCCGCCGAAATGCCTGTGGGAGCATCACAGATTGTATCCCTTAAGGATGCAATCAAAGTGGTATCCGAATTCGACGGATAAAATATTCCCGTTTTCGAATTTATCGATAGTTGCGAGGAAGCATTAGGTATGCTTCCCGCAAACGTAGAACAAAATTTAGTTAAATTGATTCAAACAAAAATTATAGGAGAAGCAAAAAAATTGGTACAAGGTACAAAATTCGAAAATTTAGCTAACTTGTCAAAATATTTGAAAAATTTATATTCTCCGGGAAAGACGGTAAACCAAGTACGACGAGAACTCGGAGCGTTAATACAACTAGAAGACGAGGACACGATTAAATACATCAACCGGGTACGCCAAGTCGGGAACCACATAATCGAGGCGTACAAAAATGCTAATGACGGTCAGATTAGCGATGCGGAAAAAACCTCGATCGAAAAAGAATGCGTAGAGAGTTTTCTCGACGGCCTTAGGCCCGACATACAGATACGAATAAAAACGACCTACGTCACGCTCGCGGACGCCGGTAAAGACGCCATAAACACAGATACGAAGCAGAAAGCGATTAGGGAACTACGTACGCCTAAACCCAACCAACACGAATCGCGTCGCGACGTAAGGGCTGTACAGACCGTCGCGGTCGCTTGCCAGATATGCAAGCGGCCGGGTCACGCAGCGGATAGGTGTTGGTTTAGGAACCAAGCGGCCGGGCCCTCGAAACAGTGGGACGCTCGACCGCAGGCAGCAATAAAAAAACCACCCGATACGACTAACGACCGACCACAAAAAACTTGTAGGTACTGTAAAAAAGACGGACATATTATCGATGAATGTAGGAAGAGGGATTATAATAATAAACAGCGAGCTCAGGGAAACTCGAACGGTCTCTCGAAGAACGGGGTTCATCGGGAGACCCCAAATACATCCAAAGAAACCCCTCGTACAGCCTTCGCAATATCAACACAAAACGAGTCCGAGTAGCATGCGAGAATTTGAGACAACGCTGCCGACCCCCACCAATACAGATAGAGTCATCAGTTGTAAATTCTCCAGTAGAATTAATGGTCGATTCTGGTTCTGAACCCAATCTCGAGAAAAAGGCTTATGTGAAATCGGAATCTCATATAGATAAGTGGGATATCTTAGAATTGCACGGAATAACGGCGACACTCGTAGAAACCTTAGGGTCCTTCTCGGTAGACATCTTAGGAAGTCCAGTCGTTTTCCATATAGTTGCAAAGGATTTTCCGATCGAACAAGCTGGGATATTGGGTAATGAATTTTTCCAGAGATATAAGGCCACAATTGATTTCAAAGGGCACTGCCTATATTGGAAGGATAATAAAATCCGATTCTCGAGTCCGGAGGTAGTAACCATTCCTGCGCGCTCAATTTCAACTTTTTATGTGAGAGTAAAAAACACTGAAATTACATAAGGTTATTTACCCAAACTAGAGGTCGGAAAAAATATTTATTTCGGTAAAGCGTTGGTCACAAGGATCCAAGGTGTCGCGTACACCAAAGTCTACAACACGAAAGAGGAAGATATCGATATCGAAGTTCCTACTCTCACTCTTCAAGAATTTGAAGAGAATACAAAATCTACAAAATCTACTTAATCCACTAAATCTACAAAATCTACAAAATCTACTAAATCTACTAAATCTACAAATCCAACAAATTCGACGAACTCGTCAAAATCTTTTAAATCGAACACGTTCTGCTTGGCAATCGCAAGAAATACGAACCAAGACAACCGTGTAGAAAAAATAAAATCGCTGCTCCGTCTCGAACACTTAAATTCCGAAGAAAGAACAAGCGTAAATGAATTATTAGAAGAAAGCGTAGAACAATTCCATATTCCGGGTGAAAAATTAGGAGCTACTTCAAAATTAGAACACCCAATTTGCACAACCGATGAGCATCCCATCAACACCCGACAATATCGATATCCTCCTATACATAAAGACGAAATCACGCGACAAGTACAGGAACTTTATGACGGAGGCAAAATAAAAACTTCACAATCCCCATACAACAGTCCCGTATGGATTGTTCCAAAAAAACCGGACTCCAAAGGTAATAAGCGTTGGAGAATGGTTTTAGATTTTTGAGATCTCAATGAAAAAACGATAGGTGATTCATACCCTTCACCAAATATAACGGATATATTGGACCAACTCGGGGGAGCAAAGTACTTCTCAGTATTCGATCTTGCATCTGGTTTCCATCAAATTAAAGCAAAATCAGAAGATTCACATAAAACAGCTTTTTCAACACCTTTCGGGCATTATGAGTTTTTTCGAATGCCTTTCGGGTTGAAAAACGCCCCAGCAACATTTCAGAGATTAATGGACCGAGTCTTGAGCGGTCTTCAAGGTATCGAATTATTTGTTTACCTTGACGACATTGTTATCTACGCATCCTCGCTAGAGGAGCACAAAATAAAATATAGGAAATTGATAACTCGACTCGCCGATGCAAATTTAAAATTACAACCAGATAAGTGCGAGTTTCTGCGGAAAGAAGTAACTTATTTGGGACATTTAATTACAGAAAACGGTATCAAACCCGACCCCAAAAATATCGCTGCAGTGAGAGGGTACCCTGCCCCTCGCGACGTCAAAGGGGTGAGACAATTTTTAGGGTTGACTGGTTATTATCGGCGGTTCGTAAAAGGATATTCAAAAATTGCTAAACCAATAACTAATCTTCTAAAAAAGGATACGGTATTTTTATGGGGTGAAAAAGAAAAAAATGCATTCGAAGAATTGAAGGGAATCCTATGCAAGGAACCAATACTGAGACACCCTGATTTTACGAAACCTTTTATAATTACTACTGACGCATCAGGTTATGCAATCGGAGGCATATTATCTCAGGGCGAAATAGGTAAAGATTTACCAATCTCTTATGTTTCACGTAATCTTAACACTGCCGAGAAAAATTACGAGGTTTATGAAAAAGAAGCTCTCGCGATAGTTTATGCTGTAAAACAATTCCACCCATACGTATACGGGAGGAAATTTACGATCGTCACGGATCATAAACCGCTTATTTGGTTCAAAAATTCGAAAGATCCGACATCTCGAGTCACTAAATGGAGATTTAAACTTGGGGACCATGATTACGATATTACCTATAAAGCTGGGAAATCGAATGTCAATGCAGACGCTCTGTCTCGCAACCCAGTCGAACAACAACACGTGAAAGTAGTAAAAAACAGTAAAAATCCGGCAAACGCGGTTACGGTAGAAGCAATGATTCACGAAGAGCCAAAATCAAGAAACTGAATTTACGGTAAGAAAGAGTACGCGAAATAAAAAGGGACCCCAGAGATTACGGGACGAATGGGACGCTCAGGTAGATAGCCCCGTAAAATAAAAATACAAAAACCCATAGCAAACATACCCAAAAAACGACACAAGCGATTCTCGACGAAATACAAAACCAATCGAGCGATTCAGAAACAACAAATGAAGATAGTGAAACGGAAGAAATTAGGAAGCATAACGAAGATAGAGTATTGGAAACAATAGATGAACATAATGAAATAGGAAAATTACGATATCCGCGGAATATACTCGAATCTAAAGACCAGCTATTTATGAGGAGAGACAATTATGCATATTCCGTGGATCGTAACGGTGAACCATGTGACCTAGGACCATCTCAATTTAGTAAAAACTATCAGTTACCGAAATTCGAAAATATCGAACCGGGAGTAGCCCAAGCAAAAGAGTTTAAAAATAAATTTCATATTGCATTACCGTTACGACAATTTAGCGAAGGTTTCATGGATGTAATATCAGACATAAAAAATTCCTTTCGTAGTCTTAAAGAATTAGCAACCGAATTGGGTTTAAAATCCATTAGCATCGCTAAAACAAACGCAATAGAAACAATAGAATGGTCATTAATAAGAAAAATCTTGTGCGAAATTAGCGAAACTTGGAACACAAAAATAATTATATGTACAGGAGCAATTAAATATGTAGAATCAACAAAACGCAAAGAAATTATTCAGGAAATGCATTCATCCGCACTCGGTGGCCATAAAGGAGTATCGAAAACATACAGTAGAATCAGACAACGTTATTTCTGGGAGAATATGAAATTAGATATACAACAATTCATAAGAAACTGTCTCGGTTGTCAGTTAAAAAAATTAGTCCGCGTGAAAAACCGAAATCCGATGGTAATAACCGATACACCGAGAACGGCGTTTGATAAAATCGCCATGGATATCGTGGGTCCTCTCGCGCGAACGAAAAATGATAACGAGTACCTATTAACAATTCAGGACCAATTAACAAAATGTTCATTAGCAATTCCATTACCGAACGCAACAGCAGTAACAATAAGCATTGCTTTCGTAAAACGATTTATTTGCATTTTTGGAGCACCAAGATCTGTTCTAACAGATCAAGGTAGCAATTTTCTCAGCAAAGTACTAAAAAACTTAGCGAAACAATTCAGAATTAAACAATTCAAAACCACGGCATTTCATCCTCAATCCAACGGTTCGATTGAAAGATCCCATCACGTCCTAGGAGAATATTTAGAACAATTTACAAATCAAGATCAAGAGTGGGACGAGTGGTTGGAACTTGCAACCTTTTCATATAATACAAGCACACATGAAGGCACTAGACACACGCCATTCGAACTAGTATTCGGAAAGTTAGCAAGGCTGCCATCCAGCGATCCACCTCTAAACGGTCATGAAATTACTTACGACGATTATCTCACAAATTTAGTAACCCGATTGCACGAGTTTCAGAGTTTAGCCAGAGATAATTTAATCGATGCTAAAGTAAAATCGAAAGGGTTCTATGATCGGAAAATACAGCCCCAAACGTTAAAGACTGGTGATTTTGTTTTTCTTCAAAAAGGGCCTAAACCGGGAAATTTTTTAATTAATAAATAATTATATATAATTATTAATAATTAAATTAAATTAAATTAAATTAAATTAAATTAAATTAAATTAAATTAAATTAAATTAAATTAAATTAAATTAAATTAAATTAAATTAAATTAAATTAAATTAAATTAAATTAAATTAAATTAAATTAAATTAAATTAAATTAAATTAAATTAAATTAAATTAAATTAAATTAAATTAAATTAAATTAAATTAAATTAAATTAAATTAAATTAAATTAAATTAAATTAAATTAAATTAAATTAAATTAAATTAAATTAAATTAAATTAAATTAAATTAAATCAAATCAAATCAAATCAAATCAAATCAAATCAAATCAAATCAAATCAAATCAAATCAAATCAAATCAAATCAAATCAAATCAAATCAAATCAAATCAAATTAAATTAAATTAAATTAAATTAAATTAAATTAAATTAAATTAAATTAAATTAAATTAAATTAAATTAAATTAAATTAAATTAAATTAAATTAAATTAAATTAAATTAAATTAAATTAAATTAAATTAAATTAAATTAAATTAAATTAAATTAAATTAAATTAAATTAAATTAAATTAAATTAAATTAAATTAAATTAAATTAAATTAAATTAAATTAAATTAAATTAAATTAAATTAAATTAAATTAAATTAAATTAAATTAAATTAAATTAAATTAAATTAAATTAAATTAAATTAAATTAAATTAAATTAAATTAAATTAAATTAAATTAAATTAAATTAAATTAAATTAAATTAAATTAAATTAAATTAAATTAAATTAAATTAAATTAAATTAAATTAAATTAAATTAAATTAAATTAAATTAAATTAAATTAAATTAAATTAAATTAAATTAAATTAAATTAAATTAAATTAAATTAAATTAAATTAAATTAAATTAAATTAAATTAAATTAAATTAAATTAAATTAAATTAAATTAAATTAAATTAAATTAAATTAAATTAAATTAAATTAAATTAAATTAAATTAAATTAAATTAAATTAAATTAAATTAAATTAAATTAAATTAAATTAAATTAAATTAAATTAAATTAAATTAAATTAAATTAAATTAAATTAAATTAAATTAAATTAAATTAAATTAAATTAAATTAAATTAAATTAAATTAAATTAAATTAAATTAAATTAAATTAAATTAAATTAAATTAAATTAAATTAAATTAAATTAAATTAAATTAAATTAAATTAAATTAAATTAAATTAAATTAAATTGAATTGAATTGAATTGAATTGAATTGAATTGAATTGAATTGAATTGAATTGAATTGAATTGAATTGAATTGAATTGAATTGAATTGAATTGAATTGAATTGAATTGAATTGAATTGAATTGAATTGAATTGAATTGAATTGAATTGAATTGAATTGAATTGAATTGAATTGAATTGAATTGAATTGAATTGAATTGAATTGAATTGAATTGAATTGAATTGAATTGAATTGAATTGAATTGAATTGAATTGAATTGAATTGAATTGAATTGAATTGAATTGAATTGAATTGAATTGAATTGAATTGAATTGAATTGAATTGAATTGAATTGAATTGAATTGAATTGAATTGAATTGAATTGAATTGAATTGAATTGAATTGAATTGAATTGAATTGAATTGAATTGAATTGAATTGAATTGAATTGAATTGAATTGAATTGAATTGAATTGAATTGAATTGAATTGAATTGAATTGAATTGAATTGAATTGAATTGAATTGAATTGAATTGAATTGAATTGAATTGAATTGAATTGAATTGAATTGAATTGAATTGAATTGAATTGAATTGAATTGAATTGAATTGAATTGAATTGAATTGAATTGAATTGAATTGAATTGAATTGAATTGAATTGAATTGAATTGAATTGAATTGAATTGAATTGAATTGAATTGAATTGAATTGAATTGAATTGAATTGAATTGAATTGAATTGAATTGAATTGAATTGAATTGAATTGAATTGAATTGAATTGAATTGAATTGAATTGAATTGAATTGAATTGAATTGAATTGAATTGAATTGAATTGAATTGAATTGAATTGAATTGAATTGAATTGAATTGAATTGAATTGAATTGAATTGAATTGAATTGAATTGAATTGAATTGAATTGAATTGAATTGAATTGAATTGAATTGAATTGAATTGAATTGAATTGAATTGAATTGAATTGAATTGAATTGAATTGAATTGAATTGAATTGAATTGAATTGAATTGAATTGAATTGAATTGAATTGAATTGAATTGAATTGAATTGAATTGAATTGAATTGAATTGAATTGAATTGAATTGAATTGAATTGAATTGAATTGAATTGAATTGAATTGAATTGAATTGAATTGAATTGAATTGAATTGAATTGAATTGAATTGAATTGAATTGAATTGAATTGAATTGAATTGAATTGAATTGAATTGAATTGAATTGAATTGAATTGAATTGAATTGAATTGAATTGAATTGAATTGAATTGAATTGAATTGAATTGAATTGAATTGAATTGAATTGAATTGAATTGAATTGAATTGAATTGAATTGAATTGAATTGAATTGAATTGAATTGAATTGAATTGAATTGAATTGAATTGAATTGAATTGAATTGAATTGAATTGAATTGAATTGAATTGAATTGAATTGAATTGAATTGAATTGAATTGAATTGAATTGAATTGAATTGAATTGAATTGAATTGAATTGAATTGAATTGAATTGAATTGAATTGAATTGAATTGAATTGAATTGAATTGAATTGAATTGAATTGAATTGAATTGAATTGAATTGAATTGAATTGAATTGAATTGAATTGAATTGAATTGAATTGAATTGAATTGAATTGAATTGAATTGAATTGAATTGAATTGAATTGAATTGAATTGAATTGAATTGAATTGAATTGAATTGAATTGAATTGAATTGAATTGAATTGAATTGAATTGAATTGAATTGAATTGAATTGAATTGAATTGAATTGAATTGAATTGAATTGAATTGAATTGAATTGAATTGAATTGAATTGAATTGAATTGAATTGAATTGAATTGAATTGAATTGAATTGAATTGAATTGAATTGAATTGAATTGAATTGAATTGAATTGAATTGAATTGAATTGAATTGAATTGAATTGAATTGAATTGAATTGAATTGAATTGAATTGAATTGAATTGAATTGAATTGAATTGAATTGAATTGAATTGAATTGAATTGAATTGAATTGAATTGAATTGAATTGAATTGAATTGAATTGAATTGAATTGAATTGAATTGAATTGAATTGAATTGAATTGAATTGAATTGAATTAAATTAAATTAAATTAAATTAAATTAAATTACAAAAAAATAATATATAATATTAATTATTAATATATTTAATATTATTATTATATTATTGATATAAATATTAATAATATATATTATATAATATATATATAATATTTGTTGATTATTTATCAACTATTGTTGATAGGTATTGGATATATTTACACTCGTTTATTTGTTGGGTTCAATGATTTCGATTTTTTGTTAACAAACGATTTCTATTCAATAAAGAATCAGCACATAATAATTCGAAAAATTTTTATTGCCGCTTAAATATCTCTCTTTAAATTTTCTATTGATTATTTAATACTTACGTTGACAATTATATTTAGAGACAGGTTCCTATAATATTCGCAAAATAATTCAGTGAGTATACTCAAAATAAATGAAAAATGACAATTTTTAATAGAGTAACAGTAGCCGATGCAAGCCCCCGTTTACCATTCGGCCCTGGCTAGGCCGGCGTAACGCTTACTGAGACCTTCAGATCGAGCAATAGACTGTCGTATAGATTCTGCACGCCCATACAAATAAATCGATATCTCAGGAATCCCTCAATATTTTTTGATTTTTTTTGGCTGAATTGACGCCCGTGGTTTTGGAAATGCTTTCTAAATTTCTTGAAATAAGAAAACAAATTTCCTTAGCTTTGGCCATGAGTCAAAGTTGAAGTGAGAGATTTTGTCAAAATCAGAGCTATTTTCTAATCTTCCTCACGTGATAATTTGATATACTGTAACGGTATTTCTACCTTGTTCTACATATCCGTCGGGATAGACGGTAGGTAAAAGAAACTGTTGTAACACGGTATAGAACAATAGTTTGAGTATATTCTGTTCAGTAGACGCTTTTTGGGTGGCAACCCGTCGTACAATGTGTCTCCCTAGCGCTTCTTAGATGTTAAATAGTGATACGGTTACGCCGCGCGCCTGTGGTATGACGACCCGCGATACAGTTCCGCCGAGCGCCTGTCGTAAGACGACAGGCGATACAGCTACGGCTGGCCCGAGCCCCGGCGCTCGAGGGCCTCGCCCGACGCGACGCGGCTGCTGGACCGTGGAGAGGGGTCTAGGGTGGCGACCGGACACCCGTCGCAGTCCGCTGTCCCCACCGTGCCGCCGAGAGCTCTTCCGTTGATCGAAGGAAGGCTCCTTCTGTCTCCTGAGGCCCTGGTACTTCGGCTTCTCGTTCGGCTCGCCCGGGCTCTTCCTTCGGGCGTCCTCGTCCTTCCCTGGTTGTCCTGGTCGATCCTTCGGTTGGCGGCTGGTGCTCCCTAAAACAGAGTGCCTTTTCTTCGCTTGATCGGCTCTTTTTATACTGAATCACGGGCTCTTGCTCGCCCGTGATTCGTTCTTTCGCGAACCCCCACTCGCTCCGGTCCAGTCGGTTTCCCTCGCTCGTTCTTTTTGAAGCCTAACTGCCCTAGGTTTGTTATGTTATTGTAGCTAAGACGCGGTATTCTTTTTGAAGCCTAACTGCCCTAGGTTTTATTATGTTATTGTAGCTACGGGAGGTGTAACGGCGTCGGTACCGTTACATTGCCCCCTCAATTTTTGTTTGGAACAAACGAAAATTTTACTATTTAACATTGGACGGGTTTCTCGGAGCTTCTCTTATTTATCAATAACAGGACGCGGCATTTTTTTTTCTTGATTTATTTCGACGGTCGGATGTAATCGTTTATTTTGATTATTTTTTTTTTTTTTTTTCCATCCGTCGTCTCGCTACGGTTTACAGATTTTTCTTTTTTTTTTTTTTTTTTTTTTTTCTACAATCTTTCCTGCATCTCATCGCTCCTCGTCGACTTCGTCCTCGCTTCCCCCCTCGATACTTGTTCCTACCCCGCTGGAGGTGTCGCTGGAGAAGCGCCCGTCCTCCCACTCCATCCACTCTTCTTCGTTGTCGTCGTCGTCGTTGTTGTCGTTGTCAGGATCGTTCTCCGGGTGCCCCTCGCACCCCTCGCACCAGTGCCGGTCGATCATTCCCGGCCCGTCTGGCCCCCAATCGAAACGGGGGGGGTTTTCCCCTCGTTGCACGCACCTTGCCTCGACGAAGGCTTCGAGTGCCGTAGACGTGCTGCCGTCCCCGTTCACCACCCAGAGAACGGCGTACCGGGCTTCGGCGTGTGTCGGGGCAGGCATGACGGTCATCCACCATGGGGTGGAGGTTAACACGCGTCGAACGAGGTTGACCTGCTCGACCGTGTATTCACCGTCCGTGGGGGTGGCCTGGTAGAGGCCGATTCCGATGGCGACGAAGGGGATGGCGTAGCTCCAGTGAGCTGGCCAACGCAACTCCCCCACCGCCGCCGTTGCTGCGACCCCCCCAGTCCCCCAGCCAGACCGCCGTCCGTCCTTCCTCGTCCGGCGCACCCGTCACTACCGCCCGGAACCCTGTCCGTGGGTCCACCCTCCACATGACCGAAACCCCTGGTACGATATCTCGACGTTCCACCGCCCTCCACTGCTCCTCCGCCGGTGCTCCGTCCTCCGGTACCGTCTGTAGCCGGTTCAAGATGCCGTTCCGTGTCCCGTTGGGGTCTCCCAGCTGCACGTAGGCGCGGTTGGGGGATGATATGGCCACCACCCGCACACCTTCGTAATCCCCCGCGAGATTAGCTACGGGACGATTCCGGAACATATTTTTTTTTTCTTTTCCCTCGTCGAGTTTTTGACGAATGCTTTGTTTTTCTTCTTTTTTCTCCTTTTTTTTTTCTTCTCTCGTCGAGTTTTTGACGAATGTTTTGTCGAGTTTTTGACGAATGCGGTATATTTGGTGTTTTTTTTTTTTTTTTTTCGATTTTTGAGGAACGATTTCCCGGTGTGATTGCCACTGTTGACGCGTTATTGCTTCGCATTTTACGGACCCTACGTGCCAGGTGTGGTGTCGCAAAATCCTCGTCCAGCATCCGGAAACACTTCCTTGTTCCGAGATGCCCGTACATCTCGTGACATTCTCGCACCAGCTGCTCGACCATCGCTCCCGGCAGTGCCACCTTCCATGTCTTCGTTCGTGATTTCCGTTGCAGGATCCCATCCTGCAGTCGATGTCGCTGCAGCTTCTCCCCCTTCTCGAGCTGCTCCATGATCATCCGAAGGTCCTCCTGTCCTCGCTGCACCGCCCCGAGATCGCTCATTTTCTTCACCAACCCCGAGGATGGCTGTTTTGCTAACGCGGCCGCGATAACCACGGTTTCCTTGGGTGTTCCACCGATGCTCCCTCCCTCCTCCATTGGCCTGCTCAAGGCGTCTGCGACCACATTCTTCTTCCCTTCGATATGATCGATACGTAGATCGTAATCCTGTATTGCTAGGGCCCACCGCATGAGTCTCTCGGATGAAAATCGACATGTACGGAGAAACGTCAATGCCTTGTGGTCCGTCGCGATTTCGATAGCTGCTCCGGCGAGATAGGTCCTGAATTTGTTTAGGGCCCACACGTTAGCTAATAACTCTTTTTCGGTGGTCATGTACCCCAGCTCCGCGCCCTTGAGTGTGCGGCTGGCGAACGCGATCACTTCCTTCTCCCCTCTGTCGTTGATCTGTGACAAGATAGCACCGAGTGCGTAGCCGCTGGCGTCCGTGGTCAGATGGTACGGTTTTGTGGGATCGGGATACCGTAGGATGATCGCGTCACAGAACAGCTTTTTCACTTTTTCGAACTGTTCTGCTTCCTTCGGGCCCCATTTCCATCGTACTCCCTTCCTCAGCAGTTCCAACAACGGTGCCGTCTCGTGTGCGTGTCGGTTGGTGAATTTCGTATAAAAATTCACCAACCCCAAAAATCCCCTGAGCTGTCGGATGTTCCTCGGTGCCGCGTATTCCTGGATAGCCTTGATCTTTTCGGGATCCGGCTGGAGGCCCTCCGTTGTGAGAATGTGCCCGAGGAATACTACTTTTTCCCTGAAGAAATGTGATTTCTTAAATTTCAGCGTCATTCCGTGTTGCTCGAACCGCTGAAATAGGGTTTTTAGGTGTCGTAGGTGCTCCTCCACCCCTTCGGAAAGAACCAGTAAATCGTCGACGAAGTTGATGACGAAATCCAGTCCCTCCAAGACGATATCGAGTGCCCGAATGAGTGCCGCTGTGCTGGTTTTTAGGCCAAACGGTGTCACGGTAAATTCGTAGCACTTCCCGTTGTTCTGGAACGCCGTGTACTTCCGTGAATCGGGGTGCAGCGGGATTTGCCAGAAACTACTAGTGAGATCAAGGGTAGAGAGTACCGTCTTTCCTCCACACCTCTGGAAAATCTCCTCGATGGGTGGCGCGTTGTTGTAGTCGCTCACGAGATAATTATTTAATTCTCTCGCGTCGAGACACAGCCGGACGCTCCCGTCCCCCTTGATCACCGGCATCAGTGGGTTGATGTAGATGCTCTGCGACTTCTGGATGACGCCGTACTCCATCTTCCGTTGTATTTCTTCCTCCACCTTCCCTCGTTGTGCCAGGGGAACCGGATACGCCCGATGAAAGTATGGGTGTGCATCCCTCAGGCAGAGGCGGTGTACGTATGCAGAGACCCTTCCCGGCCTCTTGTCGAACACCCCACGATGCTCGAGGACGATCCTCTTGAATACCTGGATGGTCCCGTCGTCTGCCCCCTTCTCCTCCTGCATCTTCCGGTCGAACTCTTCCTCCGTTAACCGCCAGTTCGTCTCCACCGCTCCCTGCTGCACCATCGTGCTGCATGTCAACGCTCGTGGCTCCTGTGTCTTCATCGGTTTTCCTCCCCTTCTCCATTCCCCGTCCACTAGGACCGCTATCGTCACCCCTTGCACAGTGACCTCACCCTTCACGGAATCTACCGAGATCCCTAGGCTCAGCATCCCGTCGATGCCGATGAGTGCTGGTCGGAGCAACTTTGGTATGACGAGCATCGGTACTCCACCTTTTGTGTCCTGTACCCGTACCTCGACCATGAGTTGTTGCCGGACCCTGCCCATCTCTCCCCCGAATGCACCCACAACCTTGGTGCAGGTCACCGGTAGCACCGGCTGTTCCTGGAACTGGGAGAGCTGTTGTTGGTACAGCTCCTCAGATATACAACTCACCTCGCTGCCACTATCGACCAACGCGGTGGTGCGTACTCCTGAAAGCTGCACCGCGATCTCCGGGCACCTCGGGTACTGACCTCCGTACCACCTTCCTCCCTCACGACCCTTTTCCTCGTGCAGGAATTCCCGTAGATCCTCGAAGATGGTACTAATCCGTTTTTCCGGCGGCTCCCCGGTACCGTTCCAGCCCTCCGTCCGTGCGATCTCCTTCTCCTCACTCTTCTTCTCCTTCTCCTTGTCCTCCCCTTCTTCACTCTTCCTCTCTTCGCTCTTCTTCTCTTCATTCTTCTTTTCTTCGTTCTTCTTTTCTTCGTTCTTCTTTTCTTCGTTCTTATTCTTTCCGTTTCTCTTCTTCCCGTTCTCCTTCCTTCCCTCACCACTTCTCTTCGCGTTCTCCGGCGCTCTCCGCCCCCTCGGCTGCCCTTCGGGTGCCCCTCTCTCCATTGCCATCGTCCTTCCGCCTGCTTCCTTCACGCCTTCCGTTGCGCCACCCCTCCGTCCTTTGCTTTTCTCCCCTGAGGCTCCGGACGCAACGATTATGCATTTCCCGAAGGCTCCTGCGGTCGGGATGGTCCTTGACCGTCCCTCGGTCCCCCGGGATTCGCTGGAGCGGTCCAAGGGGGTCGTTCCTCCCTTGTGCCACCGTCTCGTCGATCATTTGCCGACCATCGATCCTCCCTTCTTGGAGGACGATAGTCTTGTCTTCCCCGGGGGGGAAAATCCGATCGGTTACGGTCGTTTGATCTCCTTTGGGTGTTCAATGGTCCCTCGAGGTCGATGTTCTCCAGGAGCTCCAGGAACTCCCTCGCGGTCCTCGTCTGTCGGCTACGGACCGCTGATCGTACCTCCTCATCAAAGTGGCGGGCGAGACATCGGATGATCTCTTCATCCGGCTTCTTCTCGGCAAGATCCCGGGCATTCCCGAGCATCAGAGCCGCGTACTCGGCCTTGGTGCGACTCTGCTCGTGTGCACGGTAGCACCCGAACTCGAGGTTTCGCCGGACCTTGTGCTGCATCTCGCGCGTCCAGTATCGACCCGTGAATGCTTCTTTGAACGACCCCATGTCGGTAATCTCCTCCCTGATGAGGTGCCACCAGTCCTCCGCGGTGCCCTTGAGCGCCTCAGCCAGAACGCACCTCAACTCCATCCCTGCTGTTGCGTAATAATCCTCCAAGTCGTGGAGGAAGGCCATGGGTCGCTGTTTCCCATCCGCTCGGAAGACCGGTATCTTTCTTTTCACGGTCTGGATACGGGTGACTCCTCCACCATCCCCGAAAGTCGTCCCGAACGTGAGGCTACTCTCTGTAGCCCGGGGACGCTGCTCGAGTTGCGCAATCCGTGCCCCATGCTCCTCTAGGGTGGCCTGGTTACGTCGGATCCGCTCCACAGCCTCCTGGATGCCCTTCCGGATATCCTCTCTTGTGACGATCGCCTCTGCGGCTTGCTCCTGCAAGGCTGCGCTCGTCTCTCGCTGTGCGTCTTCCGCCCTCTTGAACCTCCGGTCGAGTCTCTCCTCCAGACCCTGGAAGGTAACGGTAACTCGGGACCGGAGCTGATCCTGCAAGTCCTCCATCCTCTTTTCGCACGTCGCGAACTGCGTCCGCATCTCCTCTCGTATACCCCCGATGGCAGCCAATACCTGAGCCAGTGCCGGCTCTGCCTCCACCGGGGTTACTTCATCAGAGAGAGGGGGGTGTGTCGTACCGTCCCCCTCCTCGCTATTCTCCCCCTCACTCCCCCCTATATTGGAGAGCCCCCCGATCGTCCGCCGGTTATTACGATTTTGCAGGAGGGCGTCTGCAGTCGTGGACTCCCACTGCAACGATACCCCCTCCGTTTCCCCCTCCTCAGGGGTCACTGTCAGTCTATCCCCCTCCATTACGGTTTGACGGACAATTCTTCTTGCAAACCGTGACCGATATTCCATCCCCTACGTCCTACACCGGTTGACGCCCCCTCACCCACTCGAGTCCCTGTTCGGGCGCCAAATGTAACGGTATTTCTACCTTGTTCTACATATCCGTCGGGATAGACGGTAGTTCAGACTCGAGTGGGTAAAAGAAACTGTTGTAACACGGTATAGAACATTAGTTTGAGTATATTCTGTTCAGTAGACGCCTTTTGGGTGGCAACCCGTCGTACAATGTGTCTCCCTAGCGCTTCTTAGATGTTAAATAGTGATACGGTTACGCCGCGCGCCTGTGGTATGACGACCCGCGATACAGTTCCGCCGAGCGCCTGTCGTAAGACGACAGGCGATACAGCTACGGCTGGCCCGAGCCCCGGCGCTCGAGGGCCTCGCCCGACGCGACGCGGCTGCTGGACCGTGGAGAGGGGTCTAGGGTGGCGACCGGACACCCGTCGCGGTCCGCTGTCCCCACCGTGCCGCCGAGAGCTCTTCCGTTGATCGAAGGAAGGCTCCTTCTGTCTCCTGAGGCCCTGGTACTTCGGCTTCTCGTTCGGCTCGCCCGGGCTCTTCCTTCGGGCGTCCTCGTCCTTCCCTGGTTGTCCTGGTCGATCCTTCGGTTGGCGGCTGGTGCTCCCTAAAACAGAGTGCCTTTTCTTCGCTTGATCGGCTCTTTTTATACTGAATCACGGGCTCTTGCTCGCCCGTGATTCGTTCTTTCGCGAACCCCCACTCGCTCCGGTCCAGTCGGTTTCCCTCGCTCGTTCTTTTTGAAGCCTAACTGCCCTAGGTTTGTTATGTTATTGTAGCTAAGACGCGGTATTCTTTTTGAAGCCTAACTGCCCTAGGTTTTATTATGTTATTGTAGCTACGGGAGGTGTAACGGCGTCGGTACCGTTACAATACAGAAGTCCATGTCGACTGAACTAGGGCTGAATTAGCACAGAATTTAATAAGCTTTTCAACAGTTCTTGTAAGAAATATATGACTTCGTTTTTGGCGTATTCCTTGATAAATATATGTATGTATGGGGCATTTCATGACAGATTGATCAACTTCTGGCGGTCATTTTGTAGATCGTTTTCATAATTTTTTATTCAAAGGAACTCATCGAAATAAACGAGCCTAATTTTTTTCAGATTTAAAAAAAATATATTTTTTGAGATTTTTTTTTTTAAACAGAAAAAAAAGAATGTCCGTTTTTTTCGCCTAAAAAAATTCACAGAATTTTTCTGAATTATATGGAAATTTTCAAACGCTATGGCAAGGTGGAGCTTCCAAAACTACCGAAGAAAAAAAATAAAAATCAAAAAATTGTATACGTGACAAAAGCAGCACCAATATCCACCCCCACCATTCGCCACATTTGTTAGCGAATTTTTTGATTTTTATTTTTTTTCTCAGGTAGTTTTGGAAGCTCTATCTTGCAATAGCGTTTGAAATATATATAATTCATAAGTATTTTGTGAATTTTTTCAGGCGAAAATAAACGGACATTATTGTTTTTATTTTTTTTATTTCGAAAAAAAAAATCTCGTAAAATATTTTTTTTTTTACCTTGAAAAAAATTGGGCTGGTTTTTTCCGATGAGTACTTTTGAATGAAAAATTATGAAAACGATCTAAAAAATGACCGCCAGAACTTGATCGACTTGTCATGGAATGCCTCATATAAACACAGCTACACTCGGTCCGTATCCACTCGTTACATTCCCGCATACATTTTCAGCCAATAACAAAAATGTCGAAAATATTTTATATTTCCTTCCCATCTGACTCACGTGCTAGGCTAGCATGTATCCGATCATATATATATGGGGAAGCCAGGTCAACTCAGCCAGCTGAAAACCTTCTATCCTCCGATGAGGTCGATAATTTTTTAAAAGTGATTTTAGGGTCCTACGGCTTCACTAATATTTTTTTAGATTTTTCAGACCCCCCTTCCCCTTACCCCACCCCGTATACAGATATGAGACAAGGTACGCTATTTCAGACAGCTGATCCCCCGACGTAGTCGACGATTTGCTTTCTAGAATCTTTTGGTTTCTTCGGGAAACTGGAATTTTTTCGAAATTGAAAAAAAAAAAAAAAATTTTTGTTAAATAGTTCCACTCTAATTTTATGAAAAAAGTTCCTCAATTTCGATAAGGTATCTGGAATGAAAATTTCATTTAATTGAAAAATGGCGAAATAGCCGCTACCTAATGATAAAAAAATGGGGGGGGGGGGGGTGTCGTGAGGGGAAGCGAGGGTCTGAAAAATAAAAAAATAAATAAGTGAGGTCGTAGGATCCAAAAGGTACTAAAAAAAAATTATCGACCACATCGGGGGATCGGGGGGGGGGGGGGGGGGGGGGGGGTCGAGTTGACGTGTAATCCCTCATATATATATTAGGGTGTCCGTTATTTCCCAAATTGCGAATTCCTTTTGTCACGCCCCCTAGAAAAAAAGTATACATTAAAAAAAAATTCATTTCATTTCATTTCATTTCATTTCATTTCATTTCATTTCATTTCATTTCATTTCATTTCATTTCATTTCATTTCATTTCATTTCATTTCAGTTCATTTCATTTCATTTCATTTCATTTCATTTCATTTCATTTCATTTCATTTCATTTCATTTCATTTCATTTCATTTCATTTCATTTCATTTCATTTCATTTCATTTCATTTCATTTCATTTCATTTCATTTCATTTCATTTCATTTCATTTCATTTCATTTCATTTCATTTCATTTCATTTCATTTCATTTCATTTCATTTCATTTCATTTCATTTCATTTCATTTCATTTCATTTCATTTCATTTCATTTCATTTCATTTCATTTCATTTCATTTCATTTCATTTCATTTCATTTCATTTCATTTCATTTCATTTCATTTCATTTCATTTCATTTCATTTCATTTCATTTCATTTCATTTCATTTCATTTCATTTCATTTCATTTCATTTCATTTCATTTCATTTCATTTCATTTCATTTCATTTCATTTCATTTCATTTCATTTCATTTCATTTCATTTCATTTCATTTCATTTCATTTCATTTCATTTCATTTCATTTCATTTCATTTCATTTCATTTCATTTCATTTCATTTCATTTCATTTCATTTCATTTCATTTCATTTCATTTCATTTCATTTCATTTCATTTCATTTCATTTCATTTCATTTCATTTCATTTCATTTCATTTCATTTCATTTCATTTCATTTCATTTCATTTCATTTCATTTCATTTCATTTCATTTCATTTCATTTCATTTCATTTCATTTCATTTCATTTCATTTCATTTCATTTCATTTCATTTCATTTCATTTCATTTCATTTCATTTCATTTCATTTCATTTCATTTCATTTCATTTCATTTCATTTCATTTCATTTCATTTCATTTCATTTCATTTCATTTCATTTCATTTCATTTCATTTCATTTCATTTCATTTCATTTCATTTCATTTCATTTCATTTCATTTCATTTCATTTCATTTCATTTCATTTCATTTCATTTCATTTCATTTCATTTCATTTCATTTCATTTCATTTCATTTCATTTCATTTCATTTCATTTCATTTCATTTCATTTCATTTCATTTCATTTCATTTCATTTCATTTCATTTCATTTCATTTCATTTCATTTCATTTCATTTCATTTCATTTCATTTCATTTCATTTCATTTCATTTCATTTCATTTCATTTCATTTCATTTCATTTCATTTCATTTCATTTCATTTCATTTCATTTCATTTCATTTCATTTCATTTCATTTCATTTCATTTCATTTCATTTCATTTCATTTCATTTCATTTCATTTCATTTCATTTCATTTCATTTCATTTCATTTCATTTCATTTCATTTCATTTCATTTCATTTCATTTCATTTCATTTCATTTCATTTCATTTCATTTCATTTCATTTCATTTCATTTCATTTCATTTCATTTCATTTCATTTCATTTCATTTCATTTCATTTCATTTCATTTCATTTCATTTCATTTCATTTCATTTCATTTCATTTCATTTCATTTCATTTCATTTCATTTCATTTCATTTCATTTCATTTCATTTCATTTCATTTCATTTCATTTCATTTCATTTCATTTCATTTCATTTCATTTCATTTCATTTCATTTCATTTCATTTCATTTCATTTCATTTCATTTCATTTCATTTCATTTCATTTCATTTCATTTCATTTCATTTCATTTCATTTCATTTCATTTCATTTCATTTCATTTCATTTCATTTCATTTCATTTCATTTCATTTCATTTCATTTCATTTCATTTCATTTCATTTCATTTCATTTCATTTCATTTCATTTCATTTCATTTCATTTCATTTCATTTCATTTCATTTCATTTCATTTCATTTCATTTCATTTCATTTCATTTCATTTCATTTCATTTCATTTCATTTCATTTCATTTCATTTCATTTCATTTCATTTCATTTCATTTCATTTCATTTCATTTCATTTCATTTCATTTCATTTCATTTCATTTCATTTCATTTCATTTCATTTCATTTCATTTCATTTCATTTCATTTCATTTCATTTCATTTCATTTCATTTCATTTCATTTCATTTCATTTCATTTCATTTCATTTCATTTCATTTCATTTCATTTCATTTCATTTCATTTCATTTCATTTCATTTCATTTCATTTCATTTCATTTCATTTCATTTCATTTCATTTCATTTCATTTCATTTCATTTCATTTCATTTCATTTCATTTCATTTCATTTCATTTCATTTCATTTCATTTCATTTCATTTCATTTCATTTCATTTCATTTCATTTCATTTCATTTCATTTCATTTCATTTCATTTCATTTCATTTCATTTCATTTCATTTCATTTCATTTCATTTCATTTCATTTCATTTCATTTCATTTCATTTCATTTCATTTCATTTCATTTCATTTCATTTCATTTCATTTCATTTCATTTCATTTCATTTCATTTCATTTCATTTCATTTCATTTCATTTCATTTCATTTCATTTCATTTCATTTCATTTCATTTCATTTCATTTCATTTCATTTCATTTCATTTCATTTCATTTCATTTCATTTCATTTCATTTCATTTCATTTCATTTCATTTCATTTCATTTCATTTCATTTCATTTCATTTCATTTCATTTCATTTCATTTCATTTCATTTCATTTCATTTCATTTCATTTCATTTCATTTCATTTCATTTCATTTCATTTCATTTCATTTCATTTCATTTCATTTCATTTCATTTCATTTCATTTCATTTCATTTTATTTCATTTTATCTCATTTTATTTTATTTTATTTCATTTTGCGCATTCTTGCTCTCTCATTCTTCCTCTCGAAAAATCCCCTGACTGAGGGAAGTATTTCGTATGAAAAGAAATTTAAAATGAATAGAAAATGATTGAAAATGTATTTTGTATTTCAAGCTGGACCAAATACTCAAATACAATGTATTTTGTATTTCGACCGGAGTCGAAATACAAGTGAAAATGTATTTTGTATTTCGACTCGGGACAAAATACTCAAATACAATGTATTTTGTATTTCGACCGTGATCAAAATACAAGTGAAAATGTATCTTGTATTTCGACTCGGGACAAAATACTCAAATACAATGTATTTTGTATTTCGACCGTGATTAAAATACAAGTGAAAATGTATCTTGTATTTCGACTCGGGACAAAATACTCAAATACAATGTATTTTGTATTTCGACCGGAGTCGAAATACAAGTGAAAATGTATTTCGTATTTCGACTCGGGACGAAATACTCAAATACAATGTATTTTGTATTTCGACTCGGGACGAAATACTGAAATACAATGTATTTAGTATTTCGACCGGAGTCAAAATACGAGTAAAAATGTATTTTGTATTTTGACTTCAGTTAAAATACTAACATTTTGTATTGTATTTTGAACAAATTATATTATGCCCATCCCTGCCCTCAGACAATATACACGTTGTCAACTCAGGACACGACTTTTGCTTTAACGAAGAAATCAGAACAAATGCTCTGTGGCTATACGTTAATACGCACAGAACATCCGAAATTGCTAATTTTTGAAATAAAGCATGGAGCAACATTCGCAAAAACGAGACCTATAGCGGTAGAAAACTTAGACATATTTACTTATATGAATTCGAAATTTGTTTTTGTCGGAAAGCATATTCGAACTCAAATTAATCAATTGTATCTCGACGTTTTAACCCAACGATGCAACCTCGAACAGCAAGTGTTGAAAAACGCACTAATCTCCGCAACACAATCACCTGACGAGTTCGCCTATCATCTCATGAAGGGACCAGGATACATGGCAGTCGTCGCGGGCGAAGAGGTACATCTTGTCAAATGCATTCCTGTTGAAGTGAAAATAAGGAGGGCAGAATCCTGCTATCATCAACTTCCAGTATCCCGAGGAAATAACAGTCTGTTCATATCTCCTCGGACCCACATCATCATGCAGACAGGAGTCGAAATAACGTGTGACGCCTTACTGCCAACACAGTATCTTTTGGCTGACTCGTGGTACAAGCTCCTTCCAGGACCAATACAGAGTCTGCCTCCAACAATCATAAAGCCAATGACCAAACCTACATGGAGTTACCTGAACCCATCATCACTAGCAACCAGCGGCATATATTCGAAGGAAGATCTCGACAAACTCAGGGATCACATCATGTTTCCAGTCGAGAAGCCCGCAGTTCTGAACACCATCGCACGAGGGATCACGGGTCAACCGATCCAGAATCAAGGCCTGGCTTTCTCAAATTTGCTGGGTGCGGACGGACTCCAGAGCCTCGCAGACTCCGTGTGGAACAAAACATATGGACGATTCGTCTCTTTCGGAACTGCAAGTGCCGGTATCATCGGGATCTTTATCATAATCCGTGTGATTAAACTCATCATAGACACCCTCATCCATGGTTATGCTTTGCATACCGTTTACGGGTGGTCTCTGGTTTTACTTGGAGCTATCTGGGATTCAGTCACACATCTCCTGTTTCATCTTAAACGTAATCTCGATACAAACCCAAATCAGAGGGAAGACATCGCAGAACAACAGGAATTGACAAAAATTCACATACCAACTACCCGCGACATTGCCCCACCTGCACCGGACCATCCCATGGGCGCCTTCTCGTTGGAAGGTTAAAGGACCAACGAAATCACCACTGAAGAAAGAAGAAGGCGGGTCAACGATCGAGATACTTAAATTGATTGATATCCTGCGCCAAATATTCTAACTTCTTCGACCATTCTCTTTTTAATATGCAATATTAATCTTCTACCAAGTTAAATTAACCATCCAAATTAATACCTTAATAAAAAATAAATTTAAAAAAAAATATTTAAAAAAAAAAAAATGATAATAATAATAATAATAAAAACACAAATAAATAAAATTATACATAGAAATATACACATATAATATCAAATCGCTATAAAATAATTGTTATACGAACTAGTTTAGGACACCTCCTCAAATTAAAGAATTTGAATTGTATCGAATCCCTAATGTAAAATAACAAAGACTTCCTATTCTTTTTTCTCTCTAACTTTGAATGTCGTTTTTAATCTTCTAACCCGACATTTCATCTCAGCAGGGAGGTGTTACGTCCCCGTAACTCCACCACACAGACGCCTGAAGGGCTGCAACCCTCCAAACACGGGCGCGAGTGTATGGCCTTCTTCAAGGGGCATACAAAGATATAAGGGAGGGGACTCTTGGGCCTTCAGCTCGAAAAGATAAGATTCTTCCCACCTTTTTGCATAAAACTAAGAAGTGGGAAACGAGAAATTTTAACCAATGAGATACAAAGAAAATTTGCCCTTTCCCACCCTTACCACTAGCTTCGTAGTTTAAAAGCGAAACGCGTCTTAGAGAATAAGAAGGTGGGAGACGGTGTTTTCAACCAATTATAAATAAGGAAAACTACCCTCTCCAACCTTGTTCAATATTTTGTGTGGTCCCGAAATTGTATAAAAGGGCCACACACGCGTCTTTTATCCAGTTATTATTCAACCTCCGACGTCTCAACATCTCTTAAAATCATTTCGGGCCCAGACCCAACTAATAAATATTTTTCAAGTACAATTCGAAGAAAAAGGACTCTAACTTTTGTAAGTTTCCTCTCAATCCTCTTTCCAACTACCAAACTACCCCTTGTGAGTAACGCGTACCCACGCGGAGTCTCATCTCCTAACCCGAAGGTAACGCGTACCCACGCGGACCTTCATAAAATCCAAATCCGAGAGTAACGCGTACCCACGCGGACTCTCATCCCAAATCACGGGAGTAACGCGTACCCACGCGGACTCCCATTCTTTTACTAATTAAATTAACACTAGTTTTAGATATAAAGGTAACGCGTACCCACGCGGACCTTTCTCACACACACACTAACCCATACATACATTTTACAATTTATTCTCAATAAATATCTCAAATAAATATATAAGAATAAATTTCTTTCTGAATCAAATCGTCAGCCCATATCCCTGACCAATTAGCATTTGCTACGGTCAAAAACAGAGCACATCTAATATATTGTTACGCCGGACGTAACACTGTAGTAATCGGCCTTAGCCAATCACAGCGAGGGACGAATTTTCCAAAGAACGCAGACTCGATTAGCCACGATCAGCGTTGACAGAGATTAGAGGAGAGATGTACCGTGAAGCCTGTTTTTGCGGTGGATGTTTTTGCAGCGCCGGTACCCGTAGCGGCCAGCCGCGAACTAAAAAAGGTAGATGTGGAACAATCGATGGTGCAGATTCCGGCCTACCGACTTGTGGATGTAACGGTCGGTGTTACAGTCCTCGCGATTGTGGACGTGAAAAAAAATGGCTGGCTTCCGGTTCTAGACAGCTGAGCCCGGAGGCTCCGCCCCCTGCACGTGGTGGACGAGATTTGAATGTATATACATAAGGGCTTGAAAAAAAAATGGTTTTTTCTGATTTCAATCAAAATACATTCACTGCAAAGTATCTCGCATCTGGAGAATTAACCCTAAAGATGAACCCGATCGGACCATTTTTAGGGGTCGCGATAGATTTTTCATGTTTTTCCATTTGATTGACATAGGAAGAATGTAAAGTTTCCATTCAAATATGTTAAATTAACATTGTTTTAAAAATGTTTTCCTCACCATTCAAATTGTTTCTTTCCTTCAGATTTATGGACTTCATGGTATCGGGTTTTATCTCTCCCCATAAAAATTTAATGCGAAATGGTTGCCACTACATGAAAATACTTACATTTTGGTATAAGAAAAATCCAACATTTCTCGGAGTAAATTCTGAAGAACTTTGTTTGCCTTTTGTCTAGCTTTTGTGTTCGTTGAATGACGACGTTGTAGCTCCAACTAATAAAAAAATAGCGAATGTCGATTGTTACATAAAATGTAGATCCATTTTGTCAATTTTGTTTCATTTATGTTCTTATTTATAACTATGAATAATAGAATAACAAGTGTAATTAATAATGTACTGGCGTTCACATTATTTATGACAAAGTATATTGATTCATTACAGAGAATTTGAATATGAATCAATTCAGACGCATTACGGCGAATTGTGATACAAAACGGTCCTTATTAAATACGTTTATAGAGTTCCAGTAGGAAAAAATAAGACCCATCGAACATAAATGCTTTTAAGTACCGAAAACATATTGTCTCACATCGGTATTACGCTATATATTATATCACAATGCAAGTTGAACAATAAAAAAAAGAATTTCCTCGCAGCGGTGTAATTCATCATCTTCCATCTCCATACCGCTTCAACTTTCGGTGATCGAAGGGAATCCCATGAATTATTTATCTTTCCCCATGACGAAAAAATCTCAACTATTAAGGATGGATGCGATTCAGCCGTTGATTTCAAACTCGGCGTCAGGACCCATTCATGGAGATTCTCAATCATGAAAGCTATTACGTTCTTCTTTAAAGTTCCGGCGTTGTCGAGATCGGCGAGAATCAGCATATCCACAGCATTTTCGATCGTCACCGTCGCAAAAAGCGTTTCCTCGCACAACGCCCTAAGTCCGTCGATTTTATACTTGCCAGCCGTGGCGAGCGACTTGTCAGCCATTTCGTCAACGTTTGCGGCTTCGTCCGCGTAAACGTAACGTAACATTTCCATGAAAACCTCGGATTCTACGTCGATTATGGTCACCCGATGTTCACGGTTTTCCAAGGTATTGTGCTTAAACATGGCGTCGTAAAACTCGTGGGCAAGACAGGATCGAGAAATTCTATTTCCCTCGAGGCGATCGAAAGGACATTGGAAACGTTCGGTAACTCTCAGCGTTTTCCGAGCGTTCTATTAGACTGTTCTGTGCATGACTACGTGTGGATGCCCAAGGCGAGACCCGACGGTTATTCGGGAACCTTCGGCCTTTGGCGATAGTGCAATATAGATGTGGCCGGACGAGCTACGATGTTCTTGACGACATCGGCGAATGCGAGAGAGACAGCGCTATCAGCGCTTGCTCTGGAGCGCGAGAGTGTGAATATGTGCGAGAGTGAACGTGCGTCCATGCATATGCTCACATATGCCCCGTTGTGTCGCGATATGTATAATTAAATAAAATAGCGACTATTATGAAAAATCAATTAATTTTATCTTCCATCTCACATTCATTCCATCTTGCATCTGACATTAATTTCATCCTACATCTGACATTTATTTCATCTTACAACTTGCTAAAAATATCAATCAGCCCTGGTCATATGTATATTACCCTGGGTTGAAAAAAAACTTTTTTTTTTCTTTCGATCAAAATACATTCACGCCAAAGTATCTTCCATCAAGAAAATCATGTTTAAAGATGAGCCCAATCGGACCATTTTTAGGGTTCGCGCAAGATTTTTCTAGTTTTCCCATTTGATTAACATGGGAAGAACGAAAAGTTTTCATTCAAAAGATCGTAGCTCCGCCAACTTATAGGTACCTTGATCCGGTTACTTCCATTTGAAAGCTCTTGAAAACCGCTTAAAGTGACGTGCGGACCTTTGAAATCCGATTGCAACTTCCGTCGATAATTTCTTACGAAACAACAAAATTATTGATGGAAGTTGCAATGGGATCCCAAAGGTCCGCACGCCATTTTAAGCGATTTTTTAAGAGCTTTTAAATCCCTACCTACCTACCTACCTATAAAACCTATAAACCCCCTAAAAACCTATACCTGTACCTATAAAATTGGCGGAGCTACGATTTTTTGAATGGAAACTTTTCGTTCTTCCCATGTTAATCAAATGGAAAAACATGAAAAATCTTGCGCGAACCCTAAAAATGGTCCGATCGGGTTCATCTTTGGGGTGAATTCTCCGGATGCGAGATACTTTGCAGTGAATGTATTTTTATTGAAATCAGAAAAAAACATTTTTTTTAAGCCACCCTAATGTATATACATTGAAATCTCGTCCACCACGTGCAAGGGGCGGAGCCTTCGGGCTCAGCTGTCTAGAACCGGAAGCCAGCCATTTTTTTTCACGTCCACATTCGCGAGGACTGTAACACCGACCGTTACATCCACAATTCGGTAGGCCGGAATCTGCACCATCGATTGTTCCACATCTACCTTTTTTAGTTCGCGGCTCGCCGCTACGTGTAGTGGCGCTGCAAAAACATCCACCGCAAAAACAGGCTCCGCGGCACATCTCTCCTCTAATCTGTGGCGTTGAGGTTCAGACCACTGGCATGAGTCGCATCGCTACTTCTTCCTACATCGCCACCGTATTTCGCGGTTCTGGTGGCGATGGACTTCGGGTCGATGAAATGTAATTGTAAATGGGGCGATCGAACAAAATTTTTTGTTACAACATATATATATGGGGTATTCCTGGGAATTTCGGCAACTTCGGGCAGTTGGGTCAAAATTTTTGCCCCCTAATTTTTTCCATCAATATGTGTTGAAAATAAAGAGACACGTATTTCGGCGTTTTTTATTTTGAGCCCCCACTTTTGAAATACGGTCAAATGGAGTTTTTGAAGTATTGACCACATTCGATCATTCAAATCGATATATCACAGCAACGGTTAGTGATAACTCGAAAAACTACGGGTCTTTTTTTTTCGTTTTTGAACGCTCTATACAATGAAAATATTTACGATTATGTTGCACAAATTCAACAATAAGTTATAAACAATTCAAAATTAAAAATGAAATAAAACAAAAAACGCACTTTTAATTTTTGAAATGTATTTTTTTTTTAATTCCTTGAACGAAAACGAAAATTTAGCCACCTCGAACTTTTTGGGCCGACGCTTCGTTCGGGAGTTATAGATTTTTTTGTCACAAAAAACCCGTAAATGTTTACCCGGTTGTTAAGAAAAAAAGCTATAACTTTCGAACGAAGCGTCGGCCCAAGTCCGGCCGAGTCTCAAAATTTTCGTTTTCGTTCAAGGAATTTGAAAAAAAAATATATTTCAATAATTAAGGGTACTTTTTCTTCATGCAATTTTTTACTAATAAAATACATATATTTACCGATTTTTTATGACAAAAAAAGCTATAACTTTCGAACGAAACGTCAGCCCAAGTCGGGCCGGGTCTCAAAATTTTTCTTTTCGTCCAAGGAATTTGAAAAAAAATCAATTTCAATAATTAAGGGTACTTATTTTTTATGCAATTTTTTACTAATAAAATACGTAAATTTACGGGTTTTTTGTGACAAAAAAATTTATAACTTCCGATCGAAGCGTCGGCCCAAAAAGTTCAAGGTGGCTAAATTTTCGTTTTTGTTCAAGGAATTAAAAAAAAAATACATTTCAAAAATTAAAAGTGCGTTTTTTGTTTTATTTCATTTTTAATTTTGAATTGTTTATAACTTATTGTTGAATTTGTGCAACATAATCGTAAATATTTTCATTGTATAGAGCGTTCAAAAACGAAAAAAAAGACCCGTGGTTTTTCGAGTTATCACTAACCGTCGCTGAGATATATCGATTTGAATGATCGAATGTGGTCAATACTTCAAAAACTTCATTTGACCGTATTTCAAAAGTGGGGGCTCAAAATAAAAAACGCCGAAATACGTGTCTCTTTATTTTCAACACATATTAATGGAAAAAATTGGGGGGCAAAAATTTTGACCCAACTGTCCGAAGTTGCCGAAATTCCCAGGAATACCCCATATGTATGAGGCATTCCACGTCAACTCAGACGGTCAAAACCCTGACCCTGCCGATTTAGTTCGTGATTTTTTGTTGGCTTCCATTTCACCCCGAAAGTACCCCCGATTTTTTTCAGAATTTTCGTATCCCCGTACAACCCTTAAAAAAATTCAAAACCACGCCCAAATGAAGAAAGGCGTACTTGGACACAATTAATATCTTTGATTTTTTTTTGTGTGATATCAGTAGATCAAAAAAAAAGTTTGCCCAAATTCCAGAGTGGGCTCTGTATTGCAACTATATTTTAGAAAAAAATAAATCGGACGGTCAAAACCTGATTTTGCTGATTCAGTTCTCGATTTTTAGTTGAATTTAGTTTCACCCCAAAAGTACCCCTGATTTTTTTCAGAATTTAAAATTTCAACAAACTCTACTATTCAATGTACTGAAATCATTAAAAAAATTAAAATTTTTAATTGTGTCCAAGTACGTCTTTCCTTATTTGGGGGTAGTTTTTAATTTTTTAAGGATTTGTTGGGGGATCCGAAAATTCTGAAAAAAATCAGGGGTACTTTTGGGGTGAAACTGAATTTGAACAAAAATCGAGAGCTGAATCAGCAAAGATCAGGTTTTGACCGTCCGATTTATTTTTTTCTAAAATATAGTTGCAATACAGAGCCCACTCTGGAATTTTGGCAAAGTTTACTTTTTGACCTACCGATAACACACAAAAAAAATCAAAGGTATTAATTATGTCCAAGTACGCCTTTCTTTATTTGGGGGTGGTTTTGAATTTTTTTAAGGGTTGTACGGGAATTCGAAAGTTCTGAAAAAAATCGGGGGTACTTTGGGGGTTAAATGGAAGCCAAGAAAAAATCAGGAACTAAATCGGCAGCGGTCAGGGTTTTGACCGTCTGAGTTGACGTGGAATGCCTCATATACTAAATACATATTATTATAATACTATTATCAACTAAACATATTTATTAGAAAATATATATTGTGACGAATAATACATTTATCGATGTGTTGAAGTGCATTGCAGTGAGTTTCGTTATTTCTGATTATATTCGTGATTTGAGAAAGTGGCAAAATGACATCGATGAGGCATGATCGCAGACGGTGCATAGTTGCTGGCTGCAAGTCTTTGCGAACGGGAAAATCGCACATTCTTCCGAAAGACATCAAGCAGGATAAAGCGTGGTTGGCAGCGGTGCAAAGCCCGATATTGGACTGCCTAACCTATAAAGAAGTATACGAAAGACAATACAGAGTGTGTACGCTTAATTTCCGAGAGGAAGACTATCCGGCAGGACTGAGAAAATTTCCAGACAACAAGGCAATTTCCACTCTGCTATTGCCAAATCAAAGTGAAAGCGCTGGTCCGACCGTCACGTCAGAAAAAATCTCGATCGACTCGCCGTCGGAAAGTGAGAAAATAAGTGGGAGTCCTTGTGTATGGACTGGATTTTCTCCGATGACGTACCGCGATCCGGTATTTGAACGGAAAGGAAGTGGACGTGAAATACGAAAAAGTAGTATTCGTATTGTGGACAAGTTTTCAACGCCAACGAAGAAACGACAGAAGTGTGTGAAAAGGACATCCAACGCTTTATAAAAAAATTTTCAAAATAAAGATGAGGAAACTACCCAACGTAATGAAGATGTGGCTGCCCAGGAAAACGTAAATCTTTCATTGAACGAGCAAGTCAATGCTGCCGGACCTTCGACTTCAAAATCTTCGGTGTGGAAACCCGAACAGTTAGATGAAGGCACACGAGAAATCTGAAAAGCAATTCTGCAAGCCCGGAAAGTGATAGACAATTGCAAGACAAAGAATAAACGGTATTCCTTCTGTGATTCTATTTTTGATTTTCATTTTGAAACAAAGTATACGCAAGCATTTCGAATGCAAGAGTCTAAAAATCAATAACTTGTTTTTGTTGCTCACACTTTTTTCCCATAAATCATTTTTGTATACTTTTGTAGGCTAATACATTCGTAATTGTAGATAATTATTCATCATGTTTTTAAATTTTTGGGGAAAAATATAAGTTAGATTATGAATTCTCTAAATCTCTCCAGAACATTTCCAGTAACTGAAAAATACGTTCAGTTATTCGAAGAAGATAAAGCCGCTTACTGAAAAAGTAAAGTCGAGTGAATTCTGCGACAAAATCTCCACTCTATCAACGCTTCAGCGGAACTTCATCGAGATCATTCTACGCAATGCCGATAGAGACATAAACGGTCGAAGACATTCTATGGACGAGAGACTTTTGTGTCTCTCGATATACAAAAGGTCTCCAGCGGCGTACAGGTACCTTGGTACTTTTTTTCTACTTCCCTGCCCATCGACCCTGAAGAAAATATTGGTTAGGATTCAACTTGATACGGGTGTCACAAAGACCATGCGTTCCGTATTGGAGGATGCAGCCAACCGCATAACCGATCCACAAGATAAAGCATGCGTTTTTATGTGGGACGAAGTGTCTCTAAAAATGCATGTTCAACACAGTACGGAAAAGAAAAAAGTGGTTGGTTTTGAAGACTGGGGAACCATCCGAACAAGCAAATACGCCAACCACGCACTGGTTTTCATGTTGAAAGGCTTGAAAACAAGGTAGAAGATCCTGGTTTCATACCACTTCTGTGCAGGCCAAACTACGTGTGCTCAGCTTGTTAGCTGTATCAAGGAAGTTGTGAGAGCCGTTACAAAATCTGGATTTAATATCGTTTCCGCCGTCTGTGACCAGGGATCGTCAAACCAGAAAGCAAATCTCTGGAATTTGACACAGATAGAGTGAGAGAAACGAAAGGGATCACCAAGTGCAAGTTAAAAAAATAACAGTAAAAAAGAATTAATGTATGTTTGAAAAAATATTAAATTAATATCAAAACTAATATTGAATTATTTTATAAGTATTTTTCAGACTAGACCATTCTAATTGACGATGCGGAGTTCATCCCACTGTTTGATCCACTACACATTTTGAAATGTTTCCGCAATAATCTATTGACAAAAAATTTGGAATTCGACTACGACCCGAATGCACGAAGGACGGATCAAAAGTTTGGTGAATGGAACCATGGGGTCAAAGCTTATCAGGTGGATTTGTATGCACCTCGCCTCAATCGTTCGGTCCCCAACCTGACGCAAGAGCACGTTGTCCCAGAAAAAATCAACAAAATTAGTGTAAAGCTCATGATGCTGGTTTTCAGCAAAAAACTTTCATCTTTCATGTATCTTCTGGGAAGATCACCTCGAGCGCGAGCGACGAAAGCCCACCGAAAAAGAAATTGTATCAAAATATGACGATAAACCGAGCACCGTAATAGGCCCTCGAAGGGGGTCTCCTTAAGCCGCATTCCTCTTGACATACCCCACGAAAATAAAAACGTCCAACGCCAGAACGGCCTTCAGAAAACCACAGTTGCCGTCCGCAATATCTTCGAAATTATCATATTTCGGAGTTATTCCCATAATACGAAGAACGTTACCTCGGTACACGGAATAACCGGCAACACCCAGCGGCCTTGGCGGGCCTACGGTCAAAATCTCGGACACGTGCCAACGGACGAGACACCGGTGCAAGAGGGGACCCCAACCAATAAAAAGACGAGATCCAACGAGCGGAGGCACCCGAAATCATATAAAAAGGGCACGCCAAGACCGGAGGAGGACAGTCAAATTATTTGTTTCAGAACCTCCGGACCTCCAGCCATCGCCATACCAGCCGCAGAACGCAGCCACCGAGATAGCCAGGAAAAAGGTGGAGTCCGAGCAAGCAGTACGAAGGACCGACGGAGGAAACCGAGAAATCTGAAGAAGAAGGAAACCACTCGAGGCGACAGCAGTCTATGTTGCAAATCGCAAAGATTCCAAGTTCCCTCCTTTCTGCTAGATCTGTTACAGCATCAAAATTACGTGGAGGCGCATCGGGAGCGCAAGCAAGCGGATCGATTATCTATCCGTCACCGGCCGAGCGAGAAGCGCACCCCTGCTTCTAACGGGATCCGCTGACGGATCGATACTGGCGTATCGGCAACCAGAGCACCGCGAGAGCACGATCAGCCGTAGCCAGGCCGCACGGAGGGGGGTACAGCGAGCACCGAGGTATCGACCATCGATCGAACGTCTAACGGCAGGAGGGGCTACCCCTATCGCCGTTGCAAGCACCAGCGCGCCAGCTTCGTGGCCCCGCGGGGTGAAGAGAACGTCGCATCGAGAAAAACAACGCCCGTCCCACCCCACGTCCCCCACAATTTAAAGAGCGAAGCGACAGGTGCATGTAGGGGAAGCGATCTAACCCTGATTGTATACACACGGCGGTGAAATAAAAACGATTTTACCTATTTTCTCGTGTCACGAATTTTCTTACGTACTCTTGGCTCTAAATTAATTACTGTAGCAATATCTACCGTTACATTTGGCGCCCAACGTGGGGCCTTGAGTACAAGGAAAAATACCGAGAAATAGGAGAACAATAAAATCAAAAATGCCATTTAAATCTCGCTTCGCTCGAAGATTGTCGGAGGGGGATGCGTTATCCGGGGAGCTGGATAACAGCACCGGGGATGCGTCGTTGAGGTGGGAATCCACAACGGCGGACGCTCTTTTACAGAACCTAATAGGTCATCCGCGGAGGACTATCCACAACCTGTCCAACGTCGGAGAAACGAGCCGGGAAGACTCGATGATGGAAGGAAATACCACGGCGACGCCCACGACGCCGTCACTAGAATCTTGGATGGACCAAATGATGGCGATCCTCCAAGGATTCCGGGAGGAGTACCGGTCAGGAGAAGCACGAACAGGAGCTCTGCAACATCGGCTCCAAACCGAAACGACGGAACGTATCACCGCGTTGAAAGAAGAAAGAAGAACCTGTCAGTCACAAGCAGCGACGCTGCGCGACAATTTCGTCCAGCACGTGGACTCGGTAGCGGCAAAAGAAAGGGAAAAATCGGACAGAACAATTACGGAGGCCACGAAGCAGATAAAAAAAAACAGGATGCAATAAACAACACCCTAATCCAACAAATAAGGGAGACCGAGACTGCGACGGAGAGGCTACGGAGACTCGTCGAGGAAGCGCGGGAGAAAAGCAGGGAAAATCGGGCGACGATAGAAAATTACGACGTTCGCATCCGGAGGCTGGAGCAAAGGCCAGCAACAGCCAATGACACGACAGCCTTTGGACTCACCTTCGGGAATGCAACCGGGGTCGCGCGGATACAAACGGTGAAACAGAAGACACCGGTATTCCGCGCAGACGGGAAGCAAAGACCGATGGCTTTTCTCCACGACTTCGAGGCCTATTCCACGGGCACCGGAGTGGAGGTGAAAAGCATCCTACCGGAAGCCCTTAAAGGTACAGCGGAGGACTGGTGGCACCTCATCCGCGACGAGGTACACGATCTCGAGACTTTCAAAGAACTTTTCATTTCCCGATACTGGACGCGGGAAATGCAAAACAAAGTTCGGAGAAATTTGGAATTCGGGTACTACCGCGCGGACGAGCAGCACCGCACACGAGCCGAGTATGCAGCTCTGATGCTCGGTAATGCAAGGGATCTCGCTGATAAACGTACGGACGAAGAAATCATTCAATGCTTGGCGAAGCATTTCAACGATGAAATTCTATGCGCGGTTCGGATCCGACAGATCCGAACTGTGCGAGAATTTTTAGAATTGCTCGAGGGCATTGATCTCTCCGGTCCCGTAAACCATCGGAGACTAGAAAACCGTCCGTACGGACGTCCAAATTTCCCAACGACGCACCGAGAGAGGAGGGACGATGGACCGCCGCAACAGGGACCAAGATGGCGACCACCGGAGCAAAAGCATCACCGTGATAGAGGATTCCAGCCTCCGAGATGGCAAGGGCAGACCATGCAGCAGCCAACAATGACAACTCCTCGACAACAACCGATGGAGTGGCAACCACCGACTGCACCGCCGGTCCAGGCGATGCAGATGAACGGGGGGTTGCACCTTGGATGGCACCGGGGCCATTCATCCCACGTACAACGAGCGCGGGAAATACATCGGGATCCTGCAACAGCAACAACCCGGGAAACGCGTAGCCGTTGCGTCCGGAGCCTCAGGAAAAAGAGAAGAGAGGGGGAGGGGGGGGGCGCAACGGGCGTTGTGAGAAATAAGAAGAAAGAGGAGAGTAGGATCAAAAATAAAAAAGAAAAGAAACCGAAAGGAGAAGTGAAGATAAAAACGATTAACGACGAAAAGAAGACCGAAGAAGGCAAGAAAGAAGAAAAGAAGAAAGAAGAAAGGAAGAAAGAAGAAAAGAAAAAAGAAAAAAGGAAGAAAGAAGAAAAAAAGACCGAAGAAAGAAACGGAGAAGAATCGAAGAGAGAAAAAACGAGAACGAGACGAGGAAAACGGAGCAACGAGAAAGCATGCAACGCCGTACAGAATCTTCCGGAGGCACGTGTCAACACCCTCCTCGACGACCCACGAGAATTCCTGTGTGAGGAATCGGAGCGTCGAGGGCGAGGGTGGTACAGCAATTTACACCCACGGTGCCCGGAAAGTCTAATCGATCTAGCGGGAGTAAAAACTCTCTCGCTTATCGATAGCGGCAGCGAAGTCAGCTGTATCTCGGAGGAACTTTTCGAACAAGAGAGAATAAGGTTCGAAAAGTTGCCGATCCTCCCCATAACGTGTGCCAAGGTCGTGGGTGCATTCGGGGGGGGGGGGGGGGGGGGGGACAACGAGAATAAAAAAACAGCTAGTCATCGAAGCTAGCGTGCAGGGGATGACCGGGCAATGCCACATGCTCGTTATCCCGAAGTTGCTCCGACCCGTGTTAATCGGTATCGATGGTATGACAAGCCTCGGTATAAAGATTGACGCGGAAAAAAGAGAGGTCACCGTTAGAGGAATTAGGGTGGCCATACTCGAAGAAGGAGAGTGGAAACCAACCGAGCCGGGGAAGAAAGAAAGAACGACGAAAAGATGCAACGCGATAGAGGCAAGAGATGATGAGACAAAATACGAGCTTACGGAGAAGGAGTTCGACGAGAAGATGGCGGAGGAAGGAGGGGTCGAGGAAAAATGGCGCCAACAATTCAAGGACGTCGTTTTTCCATGTCGAGAAATTTTCGACAAAAGACCGGGCCGGATGACGGCATACGTGCACAAACTCGAGCTGAAGGACGCAAAGCCTTACTTCCACAGGGCTTACCCGGTCCCGCTAGGGCAAAGGGAAAAAGTCCAGGAAGAGCTCGAGCGTATGCTCGGATATGGGGTGATACAAAAGTCACAAAGTACTTTTATCAACCCATTGATGCCGGTGACGAAGGGCGATGGGAGTGTGCGACTGTGCCTCGATGCCAGGGAATTAAACAAGTACCTGGTGAACGATTACAATAACGCACCTCCGATCGAGAAAATTTTCCAAAAATGCGGAGCGAAAACAGTCTTATCAACTCTCGATCTGACAAGCAGTTTTTGGCAAATTCCGCTACAGCCAGAGTCACGAAAATACACCGCGTTTCAACATAACGGAAAGTGTTATGAATTCACGGTTACACCATTCGGTCTCAAAACCAGCACCGCTAGTCTCATACGAGCCCTCGATATCGTTTTGAAAGGGCTAGATTTCGTCATAAATTTCGTCGACGATCTTTTAGTTCTTTCGGAAAGCCCCGAGGAACATCTGAAGAACCTGCAACTATTATTCCAACGATTTAAAGAACATGGGATGACACTAAAATTCAAAAAGTCACACTTTTTTCGAAAAGAAGTTACGTTTCTCGGACACATTTTGAACGTCGAAGGACTGAAACCAGACCCGGAAAAAATCAAGGCGATCCACGAATACGAGGCTCCGAAAAATATCCGACAATTACGAGGATTTCTGGGCTTGATAAATTTCTATACGGAATTTACCAACCGTCACGCCCACGAGACCGCGCCATTGCTCGAGCTGTTGAGGAAAGGTGTTCGATGGAGATGGGGGAGGAGGAAGACAAACATTTCAAAAAAATAAAAAACTTATTTACGGAAACAGTCATCCTCCGATACCCGGACGCTCGAAAAAAATATTTCCTCGCCACCGACGCAAGTGGATACGCCCTAGGAGCGTTGCTGGAGCAAGAAAACGAAGACGGAGAGAAAGAGATCGTCGCATGTGCAAGCCGAACATTGAAAGGTGCGGAACTCGGTTACATGACTACCGAAAAGGAACTTCTGGCGATAGTATGGGCCTTAAAAAAATTCCGGACGTACCTGGCGGGCGCAAAAGTAAAAGTGGCAACGAGATTGATGCGATGGGCTCTATCAATACAAGATTACGACATCGAGATCGATCACATCGAAGGAAAACAGAATATCATTCCCGACACGCTCAGCCGACCGGCGGAAGGATCGAGATGCATTGGAGGTCAACCGAAGGACGTCGTCATAATAGCAACGGCGCTGGCGAAGAAACCATCGAAGACGCTCGTGCAAGCAATAAAAAATATTCGGAAATTGCAACGAGCGGTCGAAGGTTTAAAAAGCATCATGGAGCAAACCGAAAAGGGCGAGAAAGGGAAAAGATATCGACTCTTCAAGGGAATTCTTTAACGCAGATCGAGGGAAAAAGAGTGGAAGAACGTGGCTCCAAAGCAAATCATCGACCAGCTGATCACCGAGTGCCACGAAATGTACGGGCATCTCGGAACAAAAAAATGTTTCCGTATGCTGGACGAAGATTTTGCCCATCCACATCTTTTCAGACGCATCCGGAAAATCCTCGCATGCTGCGACACGTGTCAACGGAACAAGGTCGCCGTACAAACCAGCCACGCAGCAATGCAGAATATAACTCCGGACGGACCCAACGATCTGCTCTCTATCGATTTCTACGGACCACTACCCACATCGGTGGGCGGGGTCAAACACATACTCGTGACGATCGACGCATTTACTAAACACGTCGTGCTGTTTCCAATGAGGAAGGCAAACACAGCCACGGTCGTAAAAAGGATTTTTGAAAATTACATCCCGACCTACGGCAAACCAGCACGGATGCAGTTCGGTCACGGGACGCAATTCACCTCGAAGAGCTGGCTGAAGAAATTGGAAGAAGCGGGAATAAAAGCGGTTTACTCATCAATCCGGCATCCGCAAGGAAACATCGTCGAACGGGTAAACCGAGAGCTCGGACGTTTTTTCCGTACGTTCCCCCACGAGAACCACGGAGGATGGTACAAGTGGGTGCAAGTGGTGCAAGACTGCATCAATGAAACCCACCACGAAACCACCGAGTATACGCCGACGGAATTACATACGAAGAAAAAGCCGCTCCGATTATGGAACAAATGGATGGGCCTACCCAAAGAAGAACAAGACGACGAGGAGACATACAAAAACAAAATAAAAATCGCCAGAGAGAGAATAGAAAAGAAAGCCCGTGCACGGGCAGAATGGTATAACGAAGGAAAGAAATTCACGACGTTCGAGGAAGGAGAAATGGTGCTCGTGAAAGCGCTCACTGTCTCCGACCCGGCAAATCAAATAATCGCGAAATTCTTACCGCTCCGAAAGGGACCGTATAGAATAAAAAAAATAGTCGGGCTGGCTACATATCTACTCGAAGACCCGGATACGAAAAAAATCCGTGGCAAGTTCCATGCGAATTTGCTGAGCCGGTATTATACCGAAAACATCGAAGGTGACACGATAAGCGAGGAATAAACAGTAAGACGGGGAGAAGGGCCAGCCACGTACCGAATAACATGCATCGCCCAAGGAGCTCATGGATACGGACCAATACACGCACCACGGTCACCACGACACCGTTAACAAATTGGAGCAGCGACAAGAATCGACCTCAAGGGGAAGGGAGAATTACGCGGTAATAAATATGCCACAAATAATATAGGTGGCAGAAATATCACCGGATGGGGACTCACGCGCAAGTCTCAAATTCAACAACAGCCAGTCCGCATCAAGAACGACACGGAAACCAGTCAAAACGAACAGGACATGACGAGTGAAGAAAACCGGAACTCTATTCCTGAAGCCCCTGAAATCAAAGCGGTGGATCTGAATCGTCAATGGAAATTAATTCCACTAAAACAAAAAAAAAGAGAATAAAATAAATAAAAGTAAAACAGGAAATAAAAAAACGCATTGGGACATCAAATTCCCGCGCGATACAGAAGGCTTAACCATCCTCACCAATGATAACGTGGTGGGGTGGTTTCCGGGAATCGGAGCATCAGTACGGAGAAAGCCATTCTAAGACTACATCAACGAGTGTCAACATGTTCTGCAATAGACGCACCGAGAATCTCGTTGGAGTCCAACGTAAATATAACATCGTCGGATTCTCGAACCCCACGAGGTTTAACATCCACATCCCGGATACCACCGGGGTTCGAGACCGGATCATCGCCCAGCTACAGCACATATCTCACAACACGGTGCAACAAAGATTAACACCGATAGAAATATACACGGGAAAATCGGCCATGTGGAAAACGGACTCGACCACATGGTTCAGGGTCATCGTGGAGAAAGAGCAGGACGACGACAACGTATGGGGGTGGTTCGGGGACTGGGGGGTGCGCGCGGTAATCCCGAAAAGCCAATTATACGACCCACCCCCTAATACGACCCACGTTCAGCTACAGGCCGTGGCCGTCGGCCTCTCCGATATACAGCCTCCAGAGATAGATTGGATGGAAGAAGAAAGAAGACGAGCAGAAGAAATCCTCGAGGAGCACGTATGGGAGATGACAGTCCTAAACCGAAGAACCAACGCCGACGCACGGTGGGTTCACCTCTGGCGGCGCAGGGCCGACGGATCCATAACAACGGCCACGAACGAGATGATCGAATCCGGCTGCGCCGTCCAACGGAATCCACCACGCGAGTTCGACTGGGGACCCGATGGACCCGGGTACATCGATCGCCATATCCGCGTCGACGAGGACAGCGGCTATGAAGGAAGTGAGACCGACGGCGACGCTACTCTCGACGACGAACGGATAGCACCTGACAACGGAGAGAACAGCGATAACGGAGAGACAGACGACAGCGAAGAAATGCCCTACGACGAGCCCGCGATCGAAGACCACATGGAAGAAGATCCATAAAAACAAAGTGTGTCGTTCGTAAATTTAAAAAAAAAAAAAAAGTGCGTATGTGTGGGTGCTCGTTCGTGGCCCGGTGGTCTAGCAAGGGTAAAACCCAGATCACGTTAAACCCGATGGATAAAAAAAAAAAAAAAAAAAAATTAGAAAAAAATTCGCTCGAAGATAATCGATTTTTTTTTCGTTTCCCACAATCTTACATTGTATATCTTTTTGATAACATTATATATTTATCTATCGACAACGTTGTTTTCTTTTTTTTTGTTGGATCATACTCTGATCCGTATTGATCGACGACGATATATAAATGACGATAATAAACGATAATAATTTCTTTTCTCTTTTCTTTTCACATTGTGCATGCCTCCACCCGCATTCGAGCATTTACGTATTAACAAACCGAAAGAACGATTGCGAACGAACGAAAGGCGAGAAAGAGAGAGAGAGAGAGAGAGAGAGAGAAAAAAGAGAGAGAGAGAGAAAAAGAGCGAAAGGCGAATTGTATCGATTTTTGGTGAAGAGAGTCACCGAAAATGGGGGGGGGGGGGGGGGGCAATGTGACAAATAATACATTTGTCACATCGGGCCTAAGGCCGGCCGACTCGAGCGCGAACGACGAAAGCCCACCGAAAAATAAATTGTATTAAAATATGACGATAAACCGAGCACCGTAATAGGCCCTCGAAGGGGGGTCTCCTTGAAACGCATTCCTCTTGACATACCCCACGAAAATAAAAACGTCCAACGCCACAACGGCCTTCAGAAAACCACAGTTGCCGTCCGCAATATCTTCGAAATTATCATATTTCGGAGTTATTCCCATAATACGAAGAACGTTACCTCGGTACACGGAATAACCGGCAACACCCAGCGGCCTTGGCGGGCCTACGGTCAAAATCTCGGACACGTGCCAACGGACGAGACACCGGTGCAAGAGGGGACCCCAACCAATAAAAAGACGAGATCCAACGAGCGGAGGCACCCGAAATCATATAAAAAGGGCACGCCAAGACCGGAGGAGGACAGTCAAATTATTTGTTTCAGAACCTCCGGACCTCCAGCCATCGCCATACCAGCCGCAGAACGCAGCCACCGAGATAGGCAGGAAAAAGGTGGAGTCGGAGCAAGCAGTACGAAGGACCGACGGAGAAAACCGAGAAATCTGAAGAAGAAGGAAACTACTCGAGGCGACAGCAGTCTATGTTGCAAATCGCAAAGATTCCAAGTTCCCTCCTTTCTGCTAGATCTGTTACAGCATCAAAATCACGTGGAGGCGCATCGGGAGCGCAAGCAAGCGGATCGATTATCTATCCGTCACCGGCCGAGCGAGAAGCGCACCCCTGCTTCTAACGGGATCCGCTGACGGATCGATACTGGCGTATCGGCAACCAGAGCACCGCGAGAGCCCGATCAGCCGTAGCCAGGCCGCACGGAAGGGGGTACAGCGAGCACCGAGGTATCGACCATCGATCGAGCGTCCAACGGCAGGAGAGGGGCTACCCCTATCGCCGTTGCAAGCACCAGCGCGCCAGCTTCGCGGCCCCGCGTGGTGAAGAGAACGTCGCATCGAGAAAAACAACGCCCGTCCCACCCCACGTCCCCCACAATTTAAAGAGCGAAGCGACAGGTGCATGTAGGGGAAGCGATCTAACCCCGATTGTATACACACGGCGGCGAAATAAAAACGATTTTACCTATTTTCTCGTGTCGCGAATTTTCTTACGTACTCTTGGCTCTAAATTAATTACTGTAGCAATATCTACCGTTACAATTGATTAGAATCTTACCATACTTAGACGAAAAAACAAAAATTATGAAGTGGTATATTTAGTTGCATGCGGAAAAATTAACGAATTTTCATGATTGTTTGAGCCATGTTAACATAATTTTATTGGAATACGCTATACAATATCAATTACACCGTATATTGAGGTAGTTAAATACATTTTTTCACAAAAAAAATTTCAATTTTTGGGGAACTATTGTCATTGTACCAAAAAACGTTTTTTTGTACAGATCACTTGCGGTGAGCATTATATCTCCGGAACGGCTCATCCAAAATAAAAAAAATACAAAAACATTTCGTAAGTATAATATTAAACGCAGTTCATGACCGAAGGGTTTAGCGAAATTTTCATTTTTAAGATAACGTCGATTTTTCCGTGAAGTTCGATTTTCGAGATTTTACCTATTCGTAAAAATCGACGACATTGTTTTAAAAATCAACATTCCGCAAAGCTCTTCGTTCACGAACTTCGTTTAATATTATAGTAGCTAACGAAATCTTATTTTTTTTAAATTTCAGATAATTCGTTCCAGAGATATCATGCTCATTGCAAGTGATCTTTGAAAAAACGTGTTTTGGGTCAACAGCAATAGTACCCTGATAATTAAAATTTTTTTTTCATTCATTCAAGTACCTCAATATATGTTGTAATGGGAACTGCGTTGTGTGTATTCTAAAAAACGTAGTGTATTCTAAAAAACGTAGTGTATTGTAAAAAACGTAGTGTATTCTAAACAGAAAATGTTAACATGGCTAAAAAACATGAAAATCGCCTAATTAATTTCCCCGCAAGCAACTACATATAACCCCTGGAATCGACATTTTCAATAATATTGTATATTTTTACAGGAGTCTGGGATACATTAAATGGACCCGTTGTGATAGCCGAAGAAGCGAAGCATACGGCGTTCATTTTAGACTTTTTGAACGATGTGGCCGACGGCATTAACGGTGACCGCCGAGAGTGCCCGGACTCTCGTCGGATTCTATGGACCGAGGGATCGTACCACGACGCGTTTTTCGCCGATGCGATCGGAAAATTGAAGAAGATGCGGTGGATCCACCGGAAAACCAAAGAACCCGTGACTGCCCACATACCGTGTCTAAAAAACCTCACCGATACATCGCAAGGCTTCCGACTTTTGTGGAAGAAACTTCAAGAGCTAGGCTTCACTAGCTTCAACAGTCGGAATGTTAACCAAGACCCCCTGGAGAATTTCTTCGGCACTATAAAGAGCCACGATTTACGGTCGACTAAGCCGACGTGTTTTCAATTTGAGGCAATTTTCAAATCATTACTCATCACGAACCTCACGCCCAAACACACACCGGGATATAATTGTGAGGAGGATCACGGTCGTTTTCTTTCATCCTGCATCAACATTCTGGCTCCTGATTCGTTTGTAGACGGTGAACTCGATGACGGTGATCAATCCGACGCGGTGCAATCAGAGACCGATGAAGTTGAGGGCGAAGAATTGCGAGTTTTTCCAGTTCCTGAGAAAGCACACATTTACGGTAATTCTCGGGATCTGATAAAAATTCTGCAAACTGCTTTGCCTTCGATGAAATCATGCTCTGATTGCATCGCCAGTCTGAAAGGTCCGTCATTGAGGAATCAAGTTAGCACGCGATTTCGGGACGCCTATCTGGGTGCAAACCGAGTTCTGGGAAGGGTCCTCCCTACTCGATTAAGTATTAAGAACCTCGGCAGTAAAGCCGCACAGTGGTTAACTCTGAAAATGAATATGTCATTTATATCGTGCGATGAACACGAGAAATCACTGTGCGAGCTCTCAAAAAAATTCATTTTCGAGGCATGCTGTCGGGGTATCTTAACATATCTTACAAGGGGACCCTGTCAACCCGTCATCACCGATTTGGCCCAAATTTACAGTATATGTAGGGCTTGACTATAAATGAAAGTGACGCAAGCGGGAGGGCCAGATGGCCAAGCGTTAATGAGATAAAACATTTTTGGCGCGGACCGGCAAGCGACCGGTAACTCATGAGCCTGCTATGTGAGCAGGATTTTCAATAGCTGGTGTTGGCGCAGCGGCAAGAGCTCGGATTCATAGTACGGGGGTCGTGGGTTCAATTCCCCGTGTAAGGAAACTTTTTTTTTTTTTTTTTTAATACACAATTAAAAAAATTACTTTCTGTTATTATTATTATTATTTATTATTGTTTAACTTTTTAATTGTAATTGTTAATTTGTAAATTTAATTATTTTATTAGTAAAGTAAAGTGAGAGTTTTACTTGCACAACTTTATTCAGTTTTTTACAAGGTATTCTCCCGACTTTCCCCCTTTTTTTTCGTGTTCTCCTGTTACCTCCCGTGCGTCTGCAGACGACTTTACATACCGCTGTACCGCATTCGCCGTGGACACGGGGAAACTGCAGAAAACCCGTGCCGGTACAGTCGACCCGATGTTTTTATGGTTCTCCGGTGATGCATGTAGGAGCACATAGTACTCTATCTCGAATGCATCACCGGGGCCCCAAAGGCCCTGGTCTCCCGCTCCACAATTGATGCGCCAGCCGGTGAACGACTAGGTGGTCACCCATCCAAGTACTGGCCGGCAAATTTGCTGCTTAACTCGTGGGACCGCCGGAGTCGCACTCCGACCGCACACCCGTTGGTGTCGGTTTTTATTTTATTAGTATTAATATTTATTATTTGTTTCTTTATAACTTCAACGGTTAATTCTTAAAATTGCTTTCTTTTATTATTACTATTATTGTTATTATTCTTTATTTTATTTTTACGATACTTGCGCCACAAATGAACCGTAGTAATTCATAATGTAGTATGCTTACTTATAATTTTACAAAGGTATTTCGAGAGGTATTGTAATTAAAGCGTACACGAGGAATTGGTACATAAAATTAGATATTTTTATTATTGTACAGGTGAATCACATGTGCTGGGGTGATAATTATCGTAAAAACAAGGGAAACAGTAATTGTGTCGGCACCTTGCACACGTTACAAAAGCCGCATTTCCACAGCTACATGGTTTTTTTAAATTATCCATAGAAAAACAAGCTCCATTTACATTCATAAAAGTTTCTCTGTCGTCGCAGAGTTTGGCAGCGAACCACGCGTAATGCAACATGTCGCGGAATATTGGCGAGGATAGCTGGTGATGCAGGATGGAATGTATTTTGATGCAGTCTTCTCGGGATGTGATTTCTCGTTCTCTCTCGCTGAGATAAGAGCAGTTTTGAATCGTCCTGATAAAATTTTTTACCTGACGATAAAAATACACATCGCAGGGTGTATTTAATGTATGTAATCTTTCGTTCGCGAGCCCCTGCCGAGGACCATTCGAAGAAAACCATTACGCTTTACCGTTACTTTTGTAAAATCATAAGTAAGCATACTACATTATGAATTACTACGGTTCATTTGTGGCGCAAGTATCGTAAAAATAAAATAAAGAATAATAACAATAATAGTAATGATAAAAGAAAGCAATTTTAAGAATTAACCGTTAAAGTTATAAAGAGACAAATAATAAATATAATACCAATAAAAAAATTAAATTTACAAATTAACAATTACAATTAAAAAGTTAAACGATAATAAATAATAATAGTAATAACAGAAAGTAATTTTTTTTTTGTGAATTTAAAAAAAAAAAAAGTTTCCCCACACGGGGAATCGAACCCACGACCCCCGTACTATGAATCCGAGCTTTTACCGCTGCGTCAACACCAGCTATTGAAAATCCTGCTCACATAGCAGGCTCATGAGTTACCGGTCGCTTGCCGGTCCGCGCAAAAAATGTTTTATCTCATTAGGGCTTGGCCATCTGGCCCTCCCGCTCGCGTCATTTTCATTTATAGTCAAGCCCTACATATACTGTAAATTTGGGCCAAATCGGTGATGACGAGTTGACAGGGTCACCTTGTTAATCTTCACATTTTTAGCATTGAGTCGACACCGCCTGGTTTCCATTTGGATGTGGCTTCGCGAGGTTCTTACCGCTTGAAGTTTTCTTATTTGGAAACTTATGCATTATTTTTATACATATACCATTCATCTAGGATACATCGGATAGTTTTTGTGGCGCGTGGATTCTTACTGTGTCTTCTTGAAAACACTAACTATGTATACACGATTGTTAACACTACATGTTTACCAATCATAACCTATAAAAGTGGTCATGTCTTTAGAGTTTTAGATTAAGTATCATTTTTTTACATTATTACTTCTAGAAAACTGACTAAATTAGCCCAATAGTTATATATGGGGCATTCCATGACAAACCAGATAGTAGCGTACCCTTGACTCAAAATTTTTGCCCTACGATTTTTCACATTAATATACATGGAAAATGAAGAGACACGTGTTTCGGGGTTCGCCGTTTTTAGCGCCCGCTATTGAGATGCAGTAGAATGAAGGTTTTCAATTATTGTCGATATTTCGTATTTCAAATCAATATATCTGAACAACCGCCAATGATAATTTAAGCAACCAGGTGAGCTCTTTCTTTAGTTTTCACACGGTCTATGCGATAAAAATAAGTACAATTATGTTGCACCGTTTGAACCATTATTAATTAACAATTAATCGACAAAACATTAAATATCTTAAAAAATACCTATTTTATGGTTCTTATATTTTTGTCCGAACTCTTCGAATAAAAACAAAACGATCAAGCTCACCCTCAACTTGGCTATCGGCTTAGTTTAGAAGTTACAGCTTTTTTGTCATGAAAAACACGTTTAGTTTGATTCATTTTATGACAAAAAAGCTGTAACTTCTAAACTAAGCTGATAGCCAAGTTGAGGGTGGTCTTTATCGTTTCGTTTTTATTCAAAGAGTTAAGAGAAAAAAATAAGAAAAATTAAAAAGGTATTTTTCGAGATATTCAATGTTTAGTCGATTAATTGTTAATTAATGATAGTTCAAACGGTGCAACATAATTGTACTTATTTTTCTCGCATGGCCCGTGTAAAAACAAAAAAAAAGCTCACCTTGTAGTGAATTTTATATTAACTCGCTACGGTAAATATTTCTGAGATAATTATTGTTGGGGTTCCCGAGGGGAGCGAGGGGCCGTACGGCCAATAACGAATAAAGAGAGATAAGTTCTGTTGTAATTAATAATTTTAATTATCCACGATTCGTAATGACGAGAGCGAGTTTAGGGGGGCTATCGTGAGTCAAAAAATGCAGAATTTCCAACAAGTTACTAAATGGTATGATTCGGTTTTGCTCCTTTTTTTACACCGATGCTAAATAAGGTGATGAGACGCGTCGAACGAGTAATAGAAATCGGGGCTCCGCTGAGCCTACATACGCAAAATAATCAAATAAATTCAGTGCTTAACCGAGCAAAATATGAACAAAGATAATCAATAACAATAGATCAATCAAATCGATGCGCCAAGACGCCAATACGCATGAGAAAATGGTAATAATCCACTAATGTCGCTGTTCAAGCGAGCAAATATGCACACGCGTGCTATTCTCACGAATCAAAACGAAATTAAGGCTTCGATGAGCCGACGAAAATTAATACAAAAAAAAGGATTAGACCGCGCAATCGGCGTTATCATGAGCTCACACGGAGCGACGTACATGAAGCCGAGACATGAAATCGAGGCACGCATGTGAGTATTCATACAAAATGGCCGAAGCTGCGCACACCGGGCACGATAAACTGTTCGTCACAGGGAGGCTTCTGGCTGAGCCGCCATTAGCCTGTTACCTTCCACTCCGTCGTAGATTTAAGGAATCAACGAGATGTCCGTCCTTTCCGGATTGGCGTGCGGAGACACACCGATAAATGCTGTATCTGCGGGAGCGATGGATCGTCCGATCGATGGATGATGACGCCTAGACACGTCCCCTTTTGCCATGGATGGGACTTTTATTCAATTTATTACCGGCCTCGTTCCTTGCGGAGTATGAAGATCGATGCTTTCCGGATCGACGAGCAGGGTTCGTCGATATTTTGTCGTTTTAGATAATTACTTCGTGGACTCGTTGATATGATGAGCATCAGCTCTGAAGATAAAAACGTGCATTCGCCAAGATGGATGCGGGCAAAGTACCGTTTCGGGGACCGCGTCTTCGTTCTTGGCTCGTCCCACTCTCCGCAACTCGAGAAAGCGAATGTCCCTAGGGGTAGCGTCCGCGGGTTTCTAGATGTCTCGATAGAACACGATCGCGGCGCGGTCGTGCACGCGCGCACTTTTAAAACACAGTTCCGACGGTCACAACCTGGTTTTTTAAATTATCATTGGCGGCTGTTGAGATATATTGATTTGAAATACGAAATATCGTCAATAATTGAAAACCTTCATTCTACTGCATCTCAATAGCGGGCGCTGAAAACGGCAAACCCCGAAACACGTGTCTCTTCATTTTCGACGTATATCGATATAGAAAATCGTGGGTCAAAAATGTTGAGTCGACGGTACGCAGCTTTCGGTTCCACCATGGAATCCCCCATATATATATATATCTAAATATTTATATACATTAGAGTAAACCTTATATAGGGCTCGGACGAATTTTGACCCCCCCCCCCCCCCCAGATTGACTCCAAATAATTTAAAAAAAAGTTCCCTTAATTTTCAGCCTGCCATCTTTAAAACCGGCCATTACCAGCAGGGGTCATTTTTCCCCTTTAAAATACACAGGATTTATCGACTCTCTAGTAATATCCCTATTCGGGTCTCTTGAAATCATCTTAAAAATCCAAGGAGTATCTCAATGAGTCCGTGGCACCTTTGTGCATGAAAAAAAATATCTTACGGTTTGACTTTGAAATGGTTATGGGTCGTTCCAGGCCGATGTATAAACATGTTTTTGGGTTTTTTATTATTCCCGGATAATTTTGTCAGAAAATTTTTTAGATTTGAAATATCAATCCTTAAATTCAAAATACTGATCATGAAAGCCATATTGGTCATTCCGACTGAATTTGTTTTTTTTTCTTCTTTCGTTTTTTCTCTAGTTGCCGAATAATTTTATCAAAAAAGTTTTAAATATCCGATCTCTTTCGGAAGATTAAAAATACTGGTCTTGAAGTTTATATGGGCTATTCCAACTCGAAACACTATTTATTTTCGAAAATTCTAAGAAATGGCTGATAAAAATTTCAAAAACGAAAAAAAAAGAATTTTTCTAGTTGGAATGGCCCATATTAATTTCAAGACCAGTATTTTTAATCTTCGAAATGAGATCGGATATTTTGAACTTTTTTTTGATAAAATTATTCGGCAACTAGAGAAAAAGCGAAAGGAGAAAAAAAAACAAATTGAGTCGGAATGACCAATATGGCTTTCATGATCAGAATTTTGAATGTTAGGATTGATATTTCAAATCTAAAAAATTTTCCGTCAAAATTATCCGGGAATACAGTTCGAACTCCCAATAAGCAATCCGGCAATAAGCAACTTTCCCCAGTTTCTCACTCGAGCGCTTCCCCCACTCCGACTCGTACTCCGAGAGTTGGGTTTCATCCCAGACTGACTTTTTTCGCGAGCTCAAGTGATGACGTCACGCTCGAATTATCTCGAGCGTCGCGCGGTCGTCCGAGCTTCGTTGATGCCCGAGCGCTCACGAAGGCGCCAGACCGCGCGTCAGATCAGTGAGCCTCACTCCGTCCATGCTCCAAGAAATGTATGGCACGCGAGTACTTAGCGCTTTTTTGAAAAGCACCTTGTCGTTGTTATTCCCGAAAACCTTACGTCATGTTGAATCTCATGTTCGTTGCTCATATGATATAGTGATGTGCTCGTAATGATGTAATTGTATATTAATTTTTGATTCGCCTAGAAATTTTGGTGAGGGCTATTTGCTACGCTGTCTAGTATTAAAAAATTTTTTTCCCATTCAACTATACAACGAACAAATAATAAATATATGAACTGTGAATTGAACAACCACAAGGGACCTAAAGGTTCATGGAAGACCACGGAAATTTATTTTACTACAAACGATTCTGATGCTAGGAGGGAATAAATTTCTGACACACTGGAAATGTTTATGTCAAAGCTGAGAATGTTTCCGTGTTGAGTACGGCGTTAAGCGGTTATTATGAGTACACGGAAGTGAACCTGTAAGCTTAAAAAAAAAAAATTAAAAAAAAAAAAAAAATTGGTAACTTTTTTGTTTTTTTTACTAAAAACGAAAGTTCTTCCACTACAATCAACTAGAAACGATTCTGTATCGATATACATTTTCCGATTTGGGTTTCGTTGAAGTCGGGGGATGGATTTTTTTTTAAGTCCCATAACTCAACGAAACCCAAATCGGAAAATGTATATCGATAGAGAAACGTTTGTAGTTGAATGTAGTGGAAGAATTTTCATTTTTAGTGAAAAAACAAAAAAGTTACAAATTTTTATTTTAATTTTGAAAAAAAAAATTTTCAAGCTCACAGGTTCACTTCCGTGTACTCACAATAACCGCTTAACGCCGTACTTAACACGGGAACATTCTCAGCTTCGACATAAACATTTCCAGTGTGTCAGAAATGTATTCCCTCCTAGCATTAGAATATAATTGAATGGAAAAAAAAAATTTTAATACGCGTAGGAAATAGCCCTTACCGAATTTTCTCGGCGAATCAAAAATTAATATATAATTACATCATTACAAGCACATTACTATATCATATGAGCAACGAACATGAGATTCAACGGACGTAAGGTTTTCGGGAATAACAACGACAAGGTGCTTTTCAAAAGAGCGCTAAGTACTCGCGTGCCATACATTTCTTGGAGCATGGACGGATTGAGGCTCACTGATCTGACGCGCGGTCGGGTGCCTTCGTGAGCGCTCGGGCATCAACGCAGCTCGGGCGACCGCGCGACACTCGAGATAATTCGAGCGTGACGTCATCACTTCATCTCGCGAAAAAAGTCAGTGGGATGAAACCCAACTGGGACGAAACCCAAGTGGGAAAAGGCAGAACGGCGAAAGTCAGTTAGCCACCATCCCAAGTCAGTTAGCCACCATCCCGAATTATCACGCGGTCGGCCCGGGTTTGATTCCCGCAATTATTTTTTCCATCCAATTTGATATTTTACGGGTTTTGAGAATTTTGTAAATTCCAAATTCGTATTTTTTTTAAATATGAATTTGATCCTCAAGCTCCTCTGGTAATTTTTTTTTTCTTCGTAATTGAAAGAAAGAAATTTCCCAAATATCGAAGAAGATTTTTTCGGAGTCTTTCGCTTGTATTGATCCAAAATGATTTGATTGTTGAGAACTTCGAAAAAAGAAAATTGAAAGGTGGAAAAAAATCATTTCGTTTTTTACAAAAACCGAAACGATCGAGGAAGGCTCTCGGGAAGCCTTTCTCACTCGTTTCGGCTTTTTTTTCAACGATCCCGTTTGTTGACAAGCGTGTATTATAGAACCACAATGTCATAAAGATCCTGGAATTCATCCCCGGTAGCCTGGTGGGCTGATACGTGGTCGACCCGCGTTCGTATTTACATATTTATGTGCGTGCGAGCAGTATTTAGTATTATCGACCGACGACATCGTAATCCGCCTGTTCGTTTGGAATCTGCAGATTGGCCTTGGTATCCGAATCGAGTTTTCGCATTTCGCCACAGCATGACATAGGCGCTTAGCCACGCCCATTTGCGTGGCCAAACGCTTTGCTTCGCTGCGAAGTTGCCGAGGTATCCATCCCGGGGTTCGGCATTTCGCCGCTACGTGTCAGCGCTACTATTTTCCAGGACCCCGAAAAAGCCAGCGTTCCACATCTCCCTACTCATCTCTGGCCTGATTACATGTGAGTATGTGTGACATGAAAAAACATAGTGGTATCTCTCGCGTTGGACAAGCTGTCAATCATAATTGCTCTCTACGTTATCGGCGGTTGGGACGCAGCATGATAACTCAAATATTTGATTCATTTATAGACAAAAGGGTAGCGGTATCGCGTACAACAACTCGTTGAATCAACAATTGTTTAAAAAGAACAACTAAAACCTCAATTTCTTTGTTTTATTTATTTATTTTGATGCATGAAAAACATCTTGACGAAGTTTTCCAATAAACTTGGGCATGCAATAAACCAACATAATCCCATAAAAACATGTGTCGACTTGTGTCTGCATCATAAAGTTACTCACGATTGAAAATGTCAGTCAACGAGCTAAATTGTCATCATTTGCGGGAGAGTTTAATTTTCTGCTTTAAGGTGAGGTGATACATGGACTGGATCGCCATGAGTGCAAGTGACATAGCGCCATGGGCGCTTGCGGTAGAACGAGAGAGAACGAGTGAAATATGTATCACATGACCTTAACCCTAGATTCGGTAACTCGGGTCATACGAAACCCCACTCGACATTCAAACTACGTCCTCAGCTCAGCCAGATTCCTATTCGGTCTGGGACCTTAACCATAATTCACTTCGAGTGTCCGACTGGCGCTTTCGGTCGGTGAGCAACGAAACTAATGCTCTGGGTGTACTGTGCACAATAAAGAAGACCGGCTGGGGTCTCTTTAGACGCCAGTTATCCAATAACGTCAGAGAATTTTTTTGGTACAAGTGTTTTTTCGTGAAATAATTTCATTTGGGCGTTTCGAACGTGAATGTGGCAGTTCGAATGTAAAAACTTATTTCGTTTAAAAAATTTGTTAACTTTTGTTTTTCTTACACAAATCACAAAAAAAAGTTTCTTTAATAACAATAGCAAGAAACTCGATCCAATGACTTTTCATGCATCATCAAAAACATGAAAGTTGAACCAATATCCAGTGAGAGATTTGTTCCTCACAATAGACGTATAATGTAATTTTTGTATAATTTGACATATTTTCCAACATTTATAATAAATTTTACTCGAAGTAATCGATTTTACTAGTAATTTTGCTTCCTCATAGAGGAAGCTTTGTTTTCGTGAAAATTTTTTTTTCGAGATGTTTATGAAAACGTGTTCAGAATGTCCCAAAACATCTGAAAAACACAACTGGAAAAAATGTCCGGATGTATGTATGTGTGTGTGTGTGTGTGTGTGTGTGTGTGTGTGTGTGTGTGTGTGTGTGTGTGTGTGTGTGTGTGTGTGTGTGTGTGTGTGTGTGTGTGTGTGTGTGTGTGTGTGTGTGTGTGTGTGTGTGTGTGTGTGTGTGTGTGTGTGTGTGTATGTATGTAACATTGGTTGAGCGTTCATAACTTGAGAACGGCTCAAGATATCAAGCTGAAATTTGTCACACATGTAGAGGGTTCACGGCGCATAGCATAATTCAATTTTTAGAAAAATCCATGTAGTTTTTTCGTTTTCACGCGATTTTTAAAAAATTCAAAAAATTATTTTTGGCCTCTAGCTTCCACAATTTTAGAGGTATCGACCTTAAATTTAGTATAATGTTGTACGACCACAGGGTGATGCTCGTCACTGAATTAGAAAAAAATCTATGCAGCGCTTTTGTTTTAAGAAATTTTAAAAGGTGTAAAAAAATGGTGTGCGCACTCTAGCTGTCACAATTTTCTAGATATCGGACTAAAATTTGGTACGTAGCTGCTCTATTATCAAGAAACGTTTCGGATTGAATTCGGGCGAAATCCATCGAGGTATTCATATTTTATGTCATTTTGAAATTTTTCAAAAATGAACGTAAGTGCTCTAGCTTCCACAATTTTCGAGATATCTGGCTAAAAGTCAGTACAAAGTCGCACTATTATCAAAAGATGTTTCGTATTAAATTTGGGCAAAATCCATCCAACCATTCATATTTTATGTCGTTTTGAAATTTTTTTAAAATCGTCGCGCGCTCTAGCTTCCACAGTTTTTGAGATATCGGATCAAAACTTGGTACAAAGTCGCACTATCATCACAAGATGTTTCGTATCAAATTTGGTCAAAATCCATCTAGGCGTTGAAATTTGATGCGCCTTTCAATTTTTTAAATTTGACATGGAATTCACTATGTATTTATTCTGGACTAGATCGATTTACAAACCGATTTTATATAAGAACAAGGGTGCAAAGTCGAACCTTGCACATTGCTTCCTCATAATTTTTTTAATTTGCCAAAGCTTTCTCTATGAGGAAGCCAAAATTGATCGACACAGTTCCTCATAGAGGAAGCTTTGGCAAATTTCAAAAATTATGAGGAAGCAATGTGCAAGGTTCGACTTTGCACCCTTGTTTCATACTTATCGTACGTAAAGTTGACACCCCAAATATAAATATGCCGAAGCAGTTCGATGCCATATTCAGAAGTTTTCGAGAAAAACGACTTTAAAGTTTTGCGAGCAGCTTATGAAGACGAACGAAATTGTATCGAACAACTGGCCGAGCAGCCGAGCGGGCAGGGAGCAAAACCAGTAATCGGAAGGTCCCCTGTTCGATCCTTACTATGGGCAGTTTTTTTTTTTCATTTTTTTTAAACTTCGAATACCTACGTATTTTAAATATAAGATTCATCAAATATATGCTAATTAACATATTATCATTAACAAATTATTATTTTTTATGAAAATACCGTGAGAAATTTTTTTTGTTTAACTTCGAATACCTACGTATTTTAAATATAAGATTCATCAAGTACATGCTAATTAACATATTATCATTACCAAATCATCATCACATATAATTTTTTATGAAAATTGCACGTGAGTTAATACAATTATTTGAAATAAATGAAACTAAAATTACAAAAAAAGTTTTGGGAACGAAAATGAAAAAACCTGGGGTAGAAAATGAAATGCTTTTTATTTAAAGTTATCAAAGTTGTATTCATTTTTTAAACAACGGGTGTAGTATCGCACGAGCCACAGTGATAAGCGTCGTAAAAACGCGGGAAACAATCATTTTCACGGCATCTAGCACACCGTACGAATGCGCAGCATTTTTACAGGCGCAATGGTTTTTTAAAATATCAATTGGGAAACAAACTTCATTGCCGTTTTCAAAATGTTCTCTTGTATCGCAAAGTTTTGAATCGAACCACGCATACCTGATCATTTTACCGAAGATCGGAGAGGACAACTGATGGTGTACGATTGAATGAATTTTTATACAATCCTCTCGATCGTTAATTTCGCGGCCGTTTTCGATCAGGTAGGCGCAGTTTTGGAGACGCTTGGTGACATTTTTTACTTGACGGTAAAAATAGACTTCGCATGGCTGTAGTAACGGGGTACATTTAGGTGGAATAACTTGCACGGTGCAAGTCGGCAGACGCTTATCATCTCGAAAAACTTCATTGTACATCACGGCATTGGTTTGTCCACCCCAAGAATCAATGAATAAAAGAAACTTTTCTTTTTTTACGTATGGTTTCATAGCGTTAATTAAAAAAGTAAAGAGGAGCGCTCTAATATTGTTTTTCCGCTCCACCAATGTGCAGTTTTCATAAAAAATGATAATTTGGTCATGATAATATGTTAATTAGCATATATTTGATGAATCTTATATTTGAAATACGTAGGTATTCGAAATTTAAAAAAAAATGAAAAAAACAAAAATTGCCCATAGTAAGGATCGAACAAGGGACCTTCCGATTACTGGTCTTGCTCCCTGCCCGCTCGGCTGCTCGGCCAGTTGTTCGGTACAATTTCGTTCGTCCTCATAAGCTGCTCGCAAAACTTTGAAGTCGTTTTTCTCGAAAACTTCTGAATATGGCATCGAACTGCTTCGGCATATTCATATTTAGGATGTCAACTTTACGTACGATGAGTATGAAAAATTACAAAAATCCGATGCCCATGTGGTCCCCTTGTAAGCCATCATCCCACGCGACTCAAATCTGGGGTCTTGAAACACCCCAGTTACCCAATGACGTATGAGCCAGCTATGTTACCCACTCTAGGATTGATATGAAGAAATATGCGACTGAGGTTCATCGAATGCTTTCAAATACTTATCGTGAGGCCGCTATTAGTGAAAGAACGTGTTGTGAGTGGTTCCTCTAAAGATTTCCGGTTCTAAAGTCATGCCCTGTATTTGGTGGGACGAGCTCGGCGTAGTGTATTATGAGCATTTAGAACCAACTGAAACAATCACAAGCGATCGTTACCGAAATCAGTTAATGCGTTTGAGACTGTCATTGAAAGTCAAACGGCCGCAATCCAACGAGAGACATGATAAAGTGATTTTGCAGATGTCAATGCTCGACCCCATGCTGCGAAAGCGATCAAGACATACCCGGAAACGTTGAAATGGGAAGGCCTACCTCACCGACCGTATTCTTCAGACATTACTTGTTTCGATCAATGGCGACCGACCTGACTGACTAGCACTTCCGGTTTTATAAAGATGTGAAAAATTGGATCGATTCGTGGATCGCTTGCAGAGATGACCAGGTTTTTCGAAGCGGAATTTGTTTGCTGCTCGAAAGACGGGAAAAACTTGCGGCGGGCGATGGACAATCCTTCGAATCTCAAATACATAACCAGTTTTTTTACAATAAAGCCTTGAATTTCGGAGAAAATTCGTAGTAATGCGAACCTTACTTATATATGCACGCACAATGCGCGTCGCGCGTTGTGAATTCCTCGCCACCTGACGCGTGACTCAACAGAAGAATCCTCATAACTTTTTTAGAAATGTAAAGAACGAACTTTTTCCAACGGAAAATTTTTTTCAATTGAACACAGAATAAACGTCTATGAGGAAAAATTAAAAAATCGATGGAGAAGTCGTTGAATTTTCTATTTGTTGAAAAAAATTGTTTATATTTTAGGTAAATTGTTGCATCACGGTTTAAAAAAAAGTTCATTGAATAGAACAGTTAAAAGCAGAATAGAGCAGTTTGTTAGAAATATTCCCTGAAAATATTATTTAATTTTAGCAAATAGATCGAGAGAAAAAAATTTTCTTCTAAATTAATACAAAAATTGATTAATAGAAAATTGAAATGTTAATAACTTTTAGAAAAATGAAGATTTCAAAAAAACAAAAAATACGTATACTTGTATCTCTGAAAAGTATCAGAATATGTTCATTACTTTCATATCCCCGAGTGACGGATTTTCAAGGGGGCCACTTGTTTTATTTTTGCTCATATGTGATGTGAAATTCTTTCATATTGTTGAAAAAAATATGATTTTTCTTTCAAATGCACATTGACCGAAAAATCGACTTTTTTTATTTCAAATTCGATTTTGAGTAATTATTTTAAGGCCCGAAAGCATTTTTGTATTTTTTCTTGGAAAGCCGAGGTTTTTTTACATCGCTTCATCAAGACTAATGTTTTTTCCTCGATAAAAACCAACAAACTGAGATTTCAGTTGTTTTTTCATACATCTGTCGGTTGAACGAATTCGTACGTATCTCGATAAAGACTTGCATTCTTCAAAGTTACAAAAAGATCGCTGATAGTAAAGCCCAAAGTCCCTTAACGCCGATAGTGAACCCGAAATACCCTCATATAACTTTATTACATATGATTTTTTTCCTGGAAAGTTTAAAGATGACGTAACATCTAAACAAACTCGGTCCTCTTAACCGGTCCAACGTTAGATGATTGGTAATGGACAAATGTCAGTGCCGACAAAAATTGTCATCGAACCTTTTGAGCAACAGTACCTCGAATCTGAAGATTTTCCCGATCAAGAAATTCAAACGATTCGGTAAGTATGGGATCGTTTCGTTGTTGTTCTAACTATTTCAGTCGTTCCTACGCAGATCCACTGGAGTATTCTTCCTTTACAATGTTTCCACAACTCTGCCAGACGAACCGCACAACGAGTGGAAGTGCATTTGATATGCACCGCATGACGAGTGAATTGACGGAGAGCAGTGGCAACGACGCAATAATACTGCGCATCCTGACATGCAATTGATATGGTCATTATGTTGTCAACACCATGTGCTCCACGCTATTCCGAACCATGGTGAGACACTGCGATAAGTCTAGCTGAGAAAGCAACGTCGACGATGTAAAATTAGAAACGTCAGTCAGTAGCGAAGTAACGGGTACCGTAATAATGGACTTTTTTCAGCACCGTTATTACAGAACCAATAAAATGTTTCTTTCTATACTCGGTCTGTGGCCCTACCAGCCTCGGGGCGAAAGATACGCGAGAAGAACCTTTTTCTCAATTCTCGTGATGTCTCAAGTAATTCCTCAGGTATCATAGGAATCTGTGGCTCGTAAAATTGCGGAGAAGCGACTAAGCATATAGTAATGTTATGTAGATTACTAATATATATTCAACCAATCCACACCAGATTATCGCAGTGGTCAAATTCTCGGACGACCCGGATACCATCATACAGAGCATTTCACCATTTATGACCGATCTAGCTTGTATAACGAAGGGTGTAAACATGATGTTCAACACCAACAAGGTTCGTTCACAGCATTAACTTAATCCGGTAACAGTAAAGATTTATCTTTGAGAGAAATAACGTAGATTTTAACCTGTATCCATTCCTACATTTTTAAACAAGTATAATTAATAGTCGAAACCTTTGGGCCACAGATGTTTAAGCTCCTCGAACGCATGCGAAATGATTGGATGTCTGTAGCTAACGAGCCTGAGATAGATATACTCCGCGACTACGCTCAAATCGGCAGACAATTCACAGTCGCTTATGCCAGTGAATATAAACAGATCTTCATTGCAATTTTCCCCGCAATAATAATTAAATAGTTTCGATAATTTTGACTTTTAAGCCGCAATATTCCTCTGCCTGGCGGTTTTTATGGGCCAACCAGCTGCACCCAAGGTGTTGCAATCGCTTGGATTCATAAATGGATCTGAAACGGGAGAACTGCCTTTCCCAATGGATTATTACGGTATCGATATGAAAAATTATTACTACTACACGTTCATACATGTCAGCATCGTTAGCACCGTTGGCATCATAACGATTGTAGCTGCGGATACGATGTTTCTTGTGTATGTTCAGCATGCTTGCGGAATGTTCACAGTAGTCGGGTCAGTGAAGAAACAAAAATATCAAATATTCAAACACCTGCTACGAATTTTCAATTCTCTATAATTTCGCGTGTTAAGGGAATTCATGCTATCAATCTTCCAGTTATCAACTCAAGCGGATGGCCTATAAAACGGGAAAGGACGTTCCATCGCGAGCGGAAGACGACGTTGGATATCAATACGTTGTGATTTGTATCAAGAAACACAAGAAAGCTATCGAGTAATACTTAACCTCGCGCAAATTTAAACTAATTATGAGCAGTTTCCAAATGTCCAAGAAATAAAGATCGATGAATTTTCTAGATTAGGTGATCTAATCGAAGCCACCTATACGTGGGCTTTCTTCAGTTTTATTGGATTTAACATGATCATGATGAGCGTCACCGGATATCAGGTAAAATTTCGTTTACATCGACTCTTAAGACCAGCCCCATCGATACATTTTTGTTTGTATATAATCAGATGGTCGTAAAGATGGACGATGATCCTTCAGAAGCTGTACGATTCGCAGTATTCACCATGGCCCAGATGATCCATTTATTTTTCCAGAGCTTTTTCTCACAGAGGCTAAAGGATCACAGCGAACGAATTCGTGAATATGTGTGAGTACACGTTAACCCGTAGACCATTAGACAATCAAATAGAGGCAGAGGAGAAATCATGAATTTCCGTTAACGTACAGAAATTCGATAGATTGGAGGATTTCTAATACACCTCTCTGTAGATGTAGCACTTGCTTACATCAGTGATTAGTGATTCGAAAACTGCGATTACCAAACTATTTGGGTACAGCGCAATGCATTTAGATGTTGAGCATCCCATCAAAAGAATGAACTTCAAGTATGAGTCCTGCTTTTCGGGTCATTGAATGTAGGGGTTTCGAGTCATGCAACGCTGCGAGTGAGCCGGACAAGGCAATGATCTTCGCAAATATCCGCCAAAACTAGTATTCGCAATAATCATACATTATTTTCAGGTATCAAGCAGAATGGCACAGTACATCGCTATGTGCGCAAAAGTTACTGAGCCTTGTAATAATGAGGACTAACGTGCCTTGTCAGCTCACAGCGGGTAAATTCTTTGCAATGTCTTTGGAGAACTTTACCTCGGTAAGACATACCACGCGCCTACTTCATCGTTGCACGAAGATATCTGTCCTTACAATTTTTCTGATATTCAATTTTTTTTTCGTTTCCAGATTATGAAGACTTCAATGTCATACTTCACACTTTTGCGGTCGATGCAATAAGTTTTGATCTGCGAATTGTCGCCTCTAGCGTCATCTTCGAGTGATTCCTTCAAATAATGTATCACCCTTGTATCACCTTTTAAAGATATACGGCTGTTATTATTCTTGTGAGACAGTCATCGAATCAATGCAATTATAATTGTCGATAGCTACAGGCTCATATAAAAATACAAACCATATAAAAAATATGTCTGTGCTAACTGCAACGCAGGAATACGTGAAAAATATAATTTTTTTATTAATTTGAGCTGTCTGTTCAGTTTGTTTGCTGACAGAAAACGTTTAATTTTCATAGATAAATTTTTTCAGGCAAAAAAAATCAAGTGTAATTATTTAAGAAGGAAGTGGGTCAGTGTGTCTGAGATACACAGTTGAAGTGAAACTTCTCACGGCGTAGTCGCGTCCATGAACTTATTTAACCCTTTAAGACCTGAATTATTTAAAATCACTTTCCATTCGGAACTGCGACGGTTTTGGGGTAATACCAGGACACAGATGACAGAAAAATTGCCATAATTTTTACACCCCTCAAAACCACCCTTTTCGTGAAAACCCACCCTTATGTTCGAAAATAAGATTAGAAAATTTTTGTTCGGAATCAACAACAACTCCAACTGAAATCCGCACTGAACTAAACTGGACTGAGTGAACTGAATTGTTTCGGCAACTGAAATCATTTCTGGGAACCAACAAGAGTAACCTGTATCCAATGAAAGAATCGGAATTCATTCTAGGGGTTGTATTTTCATCCCTTAGTGTCTGTAGCCTAGAAAAATCGTTTTTTTATCGGAAAAATTCTTGAGAATTTTACGAATGAAATGTCGACTTTCTGAATTACGGGATATCCACAGGAAACAATTATACCCCCGGTTAGTCATGGATACCATCTTTGGGGTTATACAGGGTGTCCAATTTTAATGTTACATTTAATTTATCTCGAAAAATACTACTCCGATCGAAAATGAAGTACAACAAAACTTGAAGGGCCTGGAGGGGGACGTACAAAAATTTTTTTTTTTCGGTCGAAAATCCCAAATGGCGATTTTAAGGTGGCAAACATGTTTTTATTAAATGGAACCATACTTATTTTTTCGCATGAAAAATTTTGTCATGTCAAAACTGACAACTTTTGTAGGAAACTTTTTTCGATAAAATTCATAATTTCTAGGTTAGAACACAATTTTTCCATTGACTCTTTTAGCGTTATCCAGGATGTACCACGAGGAGGTAAAGTCATTAACATCCCACGTGTAAGTGTAAGTGTAAGTGTAAGTGTAAGTGTAAGTGTAAGTGTAAGTGTAAGTGTAAGTGTAAGTGTAAGTGTAAGTGTAAGTGTAAGTGTAAGTGTAAGTGTAAGTGTAAGTGTAAGTGTAAGTGTAAGTGTAAGTGTAAGTGTAAGTGTAAGTGTAAGTGTAAGTGTAAGTGTAAGTGTAAGTGTAAGTGTAAGTGTAAGTGTAAGTGTAAGTGTAAGTGTAAGTGTAAGTGTAAGTGTAAGTGTAAGTGTAAGTGTAAGTGTAAGTGTAAGTGTAAGTGTAAGTGTAAGTGTAAGTGTAAGTGTAAGTGTAAGTGTAAGTGTAAGTGTAAGTGTAAGTGTAAGTGTAAGTGTAAGTGTAAGTGTAAGTGTAAGTGTAAGTGTAAGTGTAAGTGTAAGTGTAAGTGTAAGTGTAAGTGTAAGTGTAAGTGTAAGTGTAAGTGTAAGTGTAAGTGTAAGTGTAAGTGTAAGTGTAAGTGTAAGTGTAAGTGTAAGTGTAAGTGTAAGTGTAAGTGTAAGTGTAAGTGTAAGTGTAAGTGTAAGTGTAAGTGTAAGTGTAAGTGTAAGTGTAAGTGTAAGTGTAAGTGTAAGTGTAAGTGTAAGTGTAAGTGTAAGTGTAAGTGTAAGTGTAAGTGTAAGTGTAAGTGTAAGTGTAAGTGTAAGTGTAAGTGTAAGTGTAAGTGTAAGTGTAAGTGTAAGTGTAAGTGTAAGTGTAAGTGTAAGTGTAAGTGTAAGTGTAAGTGTAAGTGTAAGTGTAAGTGTAAGTGTAAGTGTAAGTGTAAGTGTAAGTGTAAGTGTAAGTGTAAGTGTAAGTGTAAGTGTAAGTGTAAGTGTAAGTGTAAGTGTAAGTGTAAGTGTAAGTGTAAGTGTAAGTGTAAGTGTAAGTGTAAGTGTAAGTGTAAGTGTAAGTGTAAGTGTAAGTGTAAGTGTAAGTGTAAGTGTAAGTGTAAGTGTAAGTGTAAGTGTAAGTGTAAGTGTAAGCGTAAGCGTAAGTGTAAGTGTAAGTGTAAGTGTAAGTGTAAATGTAAGTGTAAGAGTAAGTGTAAGTGTAAGTGTAAGTGTAAGTTTAAGAGTAAGTGCAAGTGTAAGTGTAAGTGCGTGCGTGTGGATCACTCACAAAGATTAGGTCTCTGCGGCTCGTCACTTCCGCAGTATTTTTCGACTCCAAACCCTCTTTGTGAGCGTACTTCGAACCCTTCCTAAAGGTGTTCAAATATTCCACCATCCATGTTTAAGCATGCCTGAACTCGTCTCTCAAAGCCATCGACTGTTCGTAAGAGAAAATCTCAAGTGGTTACCGATTGGGAGGGGGGTTGAAAACGTCTCATAACTTTTACACTCGACTTTCGCTATAACGTGCTTGCGTTGCAAAACTTTCGACGATTCAAAAAAAGAGTAAGGGTTTGTTGACACAATCCGTGTCTGACAATCTTGAAACTAATGAAGGATCGTCTGGTTGAAAATTATTTGAACACTTCAGAAAGGGTTCGGAGTACGGTCACAAAGAGGGTTTGGAGTCGAAAAATACTGCGGAAGTGACGAGCCGCAGAGACCTAATCTTTGTGAGTGTTTCACACGCACGCCCTTACACTTACACTTGCACTTACCCGCACACTTACTCTTAAACTTACACTTACGCTTACGCTTACGCTTACGCTTACGCTTACGCTTACGCTTACACTTACGCTTACACTTACACTTACGCTTACGCTTACACTTACACTTACACTTACACTTACACTTACACTTACACTTACACTTACACTTACACTTACACTTACACTTACACTTACACTTACACTTACACTTACACTTACACTTACACTTACACTTACACTTACACTTACACTTACACTTACACTTACACTTACACTTACACTTACACTTACACTTACACTTACACTTACACTTACACTTACACTTACACTTACACTTACACTTACACTTACACTTACACTTACACTTACACTTACACTTACACTTACACTTACACTTACACTTACACTTACACTTACACTTACACTTACACTTACACTTACACTTACACTTACACTTACACTTACACTTACACTTACACTTACACTTACACTTACACTTACACTTACACTTACACTTACACTTACACTTACACTTACACTTACACTTACACTTACACTTACACTTACACTTACACTTACACTTACACTTACACTTACACTTACACTTACACTTACACTTACACTTACACTTACACTTACACTTACACTTACACTTACACTTACACTTACACTTACACTTACACTTACACTTACACTTACACTTACACTTACACTTACACTTACACTTACACTTACACTTACACTTACACTTACACTTACACTTACACTTACACTTACACTTACACTTACACTTACACTTACACTTACACTTACACTTACACTTACACTTACACTTACACTTACACTTACACTTACACTTACACTTACACTTACACTTACACTTACACTTACACTTACACTTACACTTACACTTACACTTACACTTACACTTACACTTACACTTACACTTACACTTACACTTACACTTACACTTACACTTACACGTGGGATGTTAATGACTTTACCTCCTCGTGGTACATCCTGGATAACGCTAAAAGAGTCAATGGAAAAATTGTGTTCTAACCTAGAAATTATGAATTTTATCGAAAAAAGTTTCCTACAAAAGTTGTCAGTTTTGACATGACAAAATTTTTGATGCGACAAAATAAGTATGGTTCCGTTTAAAAAAAACATGTTTGCCACCTTAAAATCGTTATTTTGGATTTTCGACCGAAAAAAAAAAAATTTTTGTACGTCCCCCTCCAGGCCCTTCAAGTTTTGTTGTACTCAATTTTCGATCGGAGTAGTATTTTTTGAGATAAATTAAATGTAAGATTAAAATTGGACACCCTGTATATCAACCCTCTCGTGGATGGGATTCAGATATATGTCGATTTCTCAGCAATAAAATTTTTGTGGATTTATCTATGCTACCGTATAACATGGAATCACATCTGAGAGTCCTCAAGTCACTCATATCCACAGCGAATCTTCGATTCGAATATGGGGGTTGTATTTCATCCCTCCCGTGGACGGAGTCCAGCAATGTCCATTTCTCGGAATAAAATTGTCGCTGATTTTTCTATGCTATCGTCAGAATATGGAATCACTTCTGGTAGGCCAGAAGAGTCAACCACACTCCTGCCATATTGGATCCGCCATCTTGAATTCCGTGGTTCTGAAAACGAAATCATATCCAGCGATCCTAAAAACTTCTCGATCGACATTTCCGAACGATTCCGATCACTTTCACATTTCCAATCTCCCATATTAGATTCGCCATTATGAATTTTGAAAATTCATCGAATCTGACCCCATTTTTGGAATCAGCAACCACGAAAACCCGAATATTCGAAGTTTCAAGGAATTTGACTGCAAGGAAAAATGTATGCTCAAAAGGGTTGGAAGATATCGCGAAAAAATCACCTACCGACCAACACTGGCGTGAAGGGTAGCTCACACACATTAGGGTAGGTAACAAGGGTTGTGATACAGTGCAAGTTTATCATACCCCATCACTATGTATTGACAAATATTTTCTTCCAAGGAATTCAATATAGTAATGGGAAACAGTTGTGGTGCCCCGCAATTTTTATCGAAACAATTATACACGAGACATAATTGTTTCTCAAAGCAGGTTAGAGTCAAGTAAAAAAACCGCTTGCGCGGTATGGTATTTCCGTTTAGTTCAAAGTCAAAAGAACATCGCTGACAAAGCTGTCAGCGTAAAAGTAGACTCTCGGGTGAGAGTCGTAATGGGTGGCACCGCGACCACCCGACGACAGTCTTGTTCAGACCCCGAACCACGGAATCACGTCGAAGCGCGAGCGTCTAGGGTTATCCGGTTCCCGTGGTCCGGTCAAAGTTAAAATCGAAGTTAAAGTTAAAATTAAGTTTAAAGCATTGTAACCAATATTGTATTCCACCAGTTTTTTAACGCATTGAATAAATTAATCATTGACTGAATTACTTGAATTCCAATTCTTCGTGGCGGGAACTCACGAATAAATAATTAAATAATTGTCTACGCCGTTAAACACCCGCTCCTTATCGGTCACTCGGTGCTCCGGCACAACACAGTGAACGGGAATTTTTTATTGTGGAAAGGGGGCCTCAAGAGGTCGTTTTCAAGATCCGCGAGGGTTGAAATACTCGAAAAAAGAGAAATTTGTTCCCAAAGTGATTACAATGCATTTCGCAATTTATTTCGAAGGGTTTGAACCATTGGTTCCATTCATTCATCGTAAAACTACAAAAATCGCCTAAACACTGGGTGCATTTTTATGTTCTTGATAATAAATGTTGATGGATGTTTATATATGACCATACCCTCCAAAAAGTAGAAGAACGTCGCATGTCTAATCCGAAATGAAATCGAAGATATCTCAATTTTTCGCGGAGTTATGAATTTTTAATCGCGTTTCTGGGACATATATGTCAGAGTGGGTCTTAAAGGGTTAAAAATCATTAATGGATTTTTAATCATGTATTTTCTCTGTTATTTCATGGGATGAAGGCCCAGAGAAAATTTAGACGTGGATATACTTTATGACTTCCGATTTTTTAACTTTCAAACTTACAAGGAAACCGCGCGATATGTCCCCCTCTGATTTTAATCAAACTATGCACGATTGTAGAGCGGGTAGGTCTCAAAAATCAGAAAAATGAGATTCTGAACTTCAAGACCTACCCTGTAGAGCCGGTCACAATATTCGACAAGTATTTTTTTTATCTGCTGAGTCGCATATTTGGGGGATAAAAACTACCCTTGAAAATCGAGGGATTTTTCGTTCTTCGATTAGAACTCGTGAACGGGGGGGATATAGAAAAAAAGTTTTGATGGCGAAGTTATTGCATCTCATGCGCAGTATACATTCGTGATGGGAACGATCAATTAATCTAAACAATTGACCATTATTTATTGAAAAAATGGGGTTCTTTTTATATAATTCTGAGGGTTTTAGTTCGATCGAAATGTGACTTTGTCAATGAATACATAATGGAAAAATGAAGTTTACATGTTTTTGGGTTTTTCCATATCTTGCATATAAGGAGGTGTGAACCACCTATTGTGCCGGTACACCGAGTGATCGCTAGGGAACGGGTGTTAAAGCGGTTAGACAATTATTTTATTTTTGTTTGTGGGTTCCAGCCACGAAGAATTAGAATTCAAGTAAAATAGTCACTGATTAATTTATTCACTGTGTTGAAAAACTGATCGATTACAATATTGGTTACAATGTTTTAACTTTAACTTTAACTTTGATGGTGACCGGATCGCGTAGAATTTCTTAACACCTAGACGTTCGAACAGTAACGTAATTCCGCGATTCGGGAGCCGCTTAGATGGCAATTTACTCCTTCGAAATTTACTTAAGACTCACTGTAATTCTGACCGGGCCGCGTAGAATTGGTTAACACCTAGACGTTCGAACTAGAACGTAATTCCGCGGTTCGGGAGTCCTGCAGAAGGCAGTTTACCCTTCTGACATTTTCTTAAGACTGACTGTCGGGTGGTTGCTATGTCACCCATTACGACTCCCATTCGAGAGTCTATTTTAATGCTGACAGTTTTGTCAGCATTGTTCTTGATTTAACTTTGAAGTCGCTCGTGAGAATGCTTCTGTAAGCAACTCGGTCTTAGCAAAATGAATTCAGAAATCAATTATTAGACTGAATATTAGACTGTGTTGATTTTTTTTTTTTTTCGACGGGTAGTGAAAAATCTATAGATAGTACCCTCAAATACCCAGGAAAAAATTGGCAGCTCAATAAGATTTTTTCTTAAGGTCGCTCATCGCATATTTCGTTTTCCCATTTGATTAACATGGGAAGACCTTGACGTTTTTATTCAACAAAGGATAACTCCGTGAGTTTTATAGCTACGTCGGTCCAGTTAGTCTCATTTTAAAGCTCTTTAAAACCCGCTTGAAACGGCCTCCAGAAATCCTGAATCGGATTGCAACTTCTGTCGATAATCGTGACGGAACTGGAAAAAAATAATAAAAGAACCCAAATATTCGAATAAGACAAGTGGTTTATCGAATTTTGTTTCTTATGGGTTGAACATCGATCGGATATCTGTATTATTTTTAAATTCGAAGAATAATGCGAATTTTCACGGTCACATGGAGTATAAATGACAGTTTATAACAAAATAAGACTAAAAAAATTAATTCTTTATTTATCAAAATATTAATCGCAGTATTCGGAGGTAATTGTTTTTTTTAAACATGTTTCGAAGGTCAGATGTCGATCAAAATAATAAAAATTCATATTTGAAACTCATAAGTCTTTTTAATTTCATTTTTTTATTCGAAAGCTTGCTGTTAGGACATTTTTTCCGATGATCACTAACATATTGGAACACAAATTGTCTTTGTTCTTTAATGAAGAACATTATACTCCAAATCATTTATACTCCAAGTGACCGTACACATTTGGATTATTCTTTGAATTTAAGAATACAGATATCTGATCGATGGTCAACCCATAAGAAACAAAATTCGATAAACCACTGTGTTTCGATGTTACTGAAATCATATAAACTAATGCCGGTAGTGGATGTAAGGGATCACAGCAATCAAATGAACAACCTTGATTTCAATATAGAGTATCAAATATATTTTCAATACGCAAACTTAATATTTAACAATGGTACGCAGGCTATGACGAGGCACAGCGTATGTATGAATGATCAACGTATGAATGTGTCGTGAACGAGGATGAACCGCACTGGTAATTGAATGAACCGAGTCGAATGATTGTGAATGTAATACAAAATAAATTGATGGCGTGGCTTCAGATGATCTGTGATTCAAAGTGTATATGATTAATTGCCACGCAGTGATGGTTACGCTAGAATGGAATAGAAACAAACTTGATCGTTGAACAAGCCGTTGAAACGATTATGAACTATGCTAACTATTAGCCAAGGATGTATGTGAATCGGAATTGATAGAAAACGAACGGAGCAATAATGCATTAATGATTGAACCAAGAGCGCACTACAATTATTGCCGAACACGATGGCTCATGCCACGCGTTGAATTTCACACCGCAGTTAATCGAGCGCGATTAACTGCTTGATCACACATCTCATACAAATAATTCTCGCTCGAATTATCGTTATTGCACTCGATGCACACAACCGAAACTGCACTGATTCTCTCCGAACACGCGGTCGAACTTAACCTCAACGGGCTCCGTGACTGATGCACAGAGGCACCGACGAGCACACTGAAAATGAACGCAAGATCGAAGAACGGGTAATGAATGTTACGCAGGTCTTCACGAGAAGTCGCGAAACCAGCAATATCGTGAATCTAAACCGTGATGATCGACTTTTGATGAATCAAATGTGAACACGCAGTAACGAACGAACAGGGATCGAGAACCGATGAATTCCAAAGCTGAACGATGATTAAGCCCATGAGGCCGGAAACCGGAGAAAGCGCTTAAGCTGCCAACTGTTGCGCGTTGAAAAAGACTCACTACGTGAGTTTTTGACTATCTCACTAGTGAATACGGCACCCCCGAAGCCACAGCGACAACCCGAACCACGAGGTGCTGCCACCTCGCGGTCCAGGCCGCCACTGCGGCCCCGAAAGCAATCATACCCACCAGCAAGACGAAACATTCCGCCCGCCATCGGGAACAGCGTTTCTGATTATGATTCTTGCGTCGTTGATGCTGGTAGGATGGCCAATTTTGTAATTGGTCGCTTTAGTGTTGTGGTAGCTGTCTTGAGCGTCACAACCCTGATGAGTCCGTCTGATCCAGGATGAACATCAATAACTCGAGCAAGTGGCCATTTTGATGGTGGAAACCTCTCGTCTGTGATTAGCACTAATGAACCAACGTTGATTAAATTTGATGGATGATGCCACTTGGTTCGTGATAAGTGAATTTGGAGATATTGATTTGACCATTGTTTCCAGAATTGTTGAACACGTTGTTGGATAAGTTGCCAACGATCTAATCTTGATTGTTGAATGAATTCTAGTGATGGTTCTGGAACAGTGTTTAATGTATCTCCAATCAAGAAATGAGCCGGTGTCAGAGCTGAAACATCGTCTGGATCGTTGCTGAGAGGTTCCAGTGGTCGTGAATTGAGCACTGCTTCAATTTGAATGAACAAAGTGTTGAACTCTTCAAATGTTAAAATTGTTTCACCAATAGTTCTAGTCAGATGATGCTTAGCTGATTTTACTGCAGCTTCCCACTTGCCACCCATATGTGGAGCTGATGGTGGCTTGAACTTCCATGTAGTCCCAGTATTGGTGAATGAACAAAACAATTTTTGATTTTCCTGGGTACATTGAATGAACATTTGTCTGAGTTTCGGATCTGCACCTTCAAAGTTCTTGCCGCAGTCGCTATGAAGAGTGTGACAGATGCCTCGTCTCCCAGTGAATCTCTTGAATGCAGCGATGAATGAGTCGGTAGTACATTCTGTCACTACTTCCAGATGCACAGCAGAAGTAGTGAAACATACGAATATACAGAGCCATCCTTTGGTTTGTTTGGCGCCTCTGCCGCGCCATGTTTTAATTGTCAGTGGACCAGCGTAATCCACCCCTGAGATTGAAAAGGGTCTTGCTGGGATGACCCGCGAGGATGGTAGTTGACCCATTAACTGTTGTGCTCGTTCGCCACGTTGACGAGCACATTTGATGCAGCGTAGGATGAATGATCGTACTGGAATTCTACCACCAAGAATCCAGTATGATTTCCGTATGTGAGCTAACGTTGATTGCGTGCCACCATGTAGAGTAGACTTATGTGCATCTTGAATGATCAATGTTGTGAAATGTGAATCTTTTGGTATGATCGCTGGATGAGTGGCTTCAGGATCCAAATTTGAATTGTTGAGTCGACCACCCACACGAATGATGCCTTGAGTGTCGATGTAAGCAGTCAAACGATGGAATGGATGATTTGGTGGTAACGGTGAACCTGATCTGAGCAACTTGATTTCTGTAGCAAAATACGCTGCTTGAGTTGAGCGTATCCAGAATGATCGAGATTCGTTGATGTCTTGTGGCGTTAATGGATACGTCAATGATGAGCGTGACATTTTTTTTATTATTCGCCCCACTCGAAAGCAGATTGACGTCACTCTGAGCAATCGAGTGAGGGACGAATACCTGCATATCATCTCCCAATGATAGGTTGGCCGATTGAATGTCACGATGAATGAACAACCGGGTTGCTCTTCGATTTGCGCTTGTTTGTTGATTGCAAAATTATTTGCAGGCCATGATTCGTACGATTTCATGAGCCATGGTGGGCCTGTCCACCACAGATGATGCTTCTCGAGCTGGGGGATGCTTAGCCCGCGTGAAGCACAGTCGGCTGGATTGTCTTTGCCAGGTACAAACTTCCATACGCTGTTTGGAACGAGATCTTGTATCGTTGACACTCTGTTCCTGACAAATTCTTTCCACCTTGATGAATGTGAGTTGATCCAAGTCAATGATACGGATGAATCGGTCCATAAGTATATTGGAGTGTTTGGCTTCTCCAATGTTGATTGCACATACCTGACTAATTTTGATAGCATTAATGCGGCGGTGAGTTCAAGTCGAGGTATTGTGAGCCGTTTGATTGGTGCTACTTTCGTTTTTGAACAAACAAGTGATATGTGAACATGATTATTTGGATCAACAATTTTGAAATAGACAACAGCGGCCATAGCTAATTGTGATGCGTCAGAGAATCCATGAATTTCTATACTTGATGATCGGTTCGTGTGATACCATCTTGGTATGGTTATCGATGATACGTTGATTAGATCATTTTTTAGTTGAATCTATTTGATCGCAGTGTGAGATGGTACTGGCTCATCCCAGGTGATTTTTTCAAGCCATAACTCTTGCATCAACATTTTTGATTTGACAGTGAATGGTGATAATAATCCAAGTGGATCAAATAACTGAGCGATCTCTGACAGTATGATTCGTTTTGTCAATTTGGATCCTGAATGTGGTGGCTGTGGTTTGAATTTGAATACATCCGATTTCGGATGCCAATACAGGCCTAGTAGTTTAACGCTGTTGTCGTCAATGATGATTTCTTCTGATTTGCTCGAATTTGGCGAAAATTTGCTTAAGAATTCCGGGTGATTGCTTTGCCATTTCGCCAATGGAAAACCGCCCGCCATGCATAGGTCGTTTACTTGATTTGCGATTTCGAGTAACTCCGATAGTCGATTAGCACCCTCATAGATGTCATCCACATATCTTCCCTTTAGGAGTGATGGTATTGCTTGTGGAAACCGATGACCTTCATCGTTGACAAGTTGGAGTAATGCTCGGATGGCTAAGAATGGTGCAGAACGAGTACCGTAAGTTACTGTTGTGAGTTGAAAGGGTGTTGATTTTCCTTGTTCATCTACCCAAAGAATTCGTTGGAGGTCCCAATCATCTTGGTGAACGTTGATTTGACGGTACATCTTCGTGATGTCACTCGAGAACATGAACTTGTGTTGGCGAAGCCAAATCAGTACATCACATAAATCTTTTTGTAGCTTTGCTCCCGTGTGTTGAATGTCGTTTAATGATTTTCCCGAGGTTGTTGGACTTGAACCGTTGAATACTACTCTCAGCTTCGTTGTTGAACTATCTGCTTTGAATACACCATGATGTGGCAAGTAATAAATTGGATGAGTAAGATTCTGTGGTGACAAGTCTTCAGATGAGACCCTCAACCCTCCTGATGCCGAGACATCATGTGCTAAGGTCATCTCACGTCCAACTATGCCACCTCCAGTACTCACATCACCCAATGGACTCGTAGTTGCCTTTCTCATGTGATCTAGCTGTTCATACTCAATCAAAAATGATGAATATAGTTGATGATACGTCGAATCTCTATTTAGTCTCGAAATAAGTCGTTGCAGGCAACGATATGCTGTTGACTGTGAATTACCAAGTACTGATGGTGAAGCTGTGAGTGGTAAACGAACAATATATCGGCCACTTTTATCTCTTGAATACGTGGACATGAAATGATCCTCACATGCTTGCTCTTCTGGTGATAGTTGCGGGTGAATGGTGGTAGGAATTTCTTCTTGTACCCAAAATTGTGCGAGCAGCTGTTGAAGGTTTTCATTTGAATCACTGGCTGTTGAATGATAGGCATGATGAATTGACGATGATTGCTGATTGATGGGCCCAAGTAGAATCCACCCAAAAATGGTAAGTTGGGCGATTGGTGAATCGGGTGTTGATTTGACAATGTTGTTTTCGATGATTTGCCCATATGAATCAGCACCAATGATTACATCGATTGAACGTGGTTGCATGTAATCTGGATCAGCCAGTTGTAATGAAGTAATGTGTGGCCAATAATTGGTATGATCTGAAACTGAAGGCAAAGTTGTTGTTAATTGTCGAAGTATGTGAGCATCAATGGTAATGCTCGCTGATGAATATATTGATTGTAGTGTAATTGTTGTGACACCCTTTGTATGATCTGAATAATTGCCTCCAATCCCACAAATTGGTATAGATGAACGCCTTCGTGGTAGATGATGATGAACTATCAAGTGATCTGATATAAATGTTAATTCAGACCCTGGGTCGACCAATAAACGAATTTTGGTTGAACTGAATGGTGTGATGAGGAATGCAAGGCCAGTGCCGAGCAGAACAGCTGGTCTTGATTGGTGAATGAACTGGTTTTTTGAAGAATTGTGAATTGACCCATGATGAATGACACTATGCATGGATTGAATATCTCATTGTGATGATGATGATTTCTGTTGATTCGTCGATTGATCCGCTTCTTTTGGCAAGTGCAGCATCGTATGGTGTTTTTGGCCACAAGTCTTACATGATTTGTTCGACGTGCAGTGAGCTAAGCTGTGATTGCCGAGGCAATTAAAGCAAAGCCGATTGGTCACTGCACAAAGATGCCGTTGCTTCGGTGTGAGTGCCAAGAATTTCGGGCATGCCACGATGTAGTGTTCTCCCTTGCACATATCGCACGGATACTGGTGTTTAAGAGGCGGTTTTGATGACGCTGATGATGCAGTATGGGCTGCGATTGATCGATGCGAATGTTGACCGGACGACTGTTGATTTGTATTTTTATGTTGTTGACTGGTTGAATTGTGATTCGGATGCGTCGTTTCCAAACGCTCTTGAGCTCGTGCCTTTGCCATAAGAAACGACGTCAGTTGGTCTAACGTAGGCAAGTCGGACGATGAACCCAATTTATTTTCCCATGATTCCATGAGAGGGCGATGTAGACGTTGCGTGATAATGTGAACAAGGATTGCATCCCACTGGTGAACGTTCACCTCGAGAGACCGTAAGGCGTTGATTGATTCTGTCAAGGAACTGAGAAGATGATTTAAATCTTTTGCCGTGCATTTTACTGGAGAACTGTCATTAGTGATTCGTGACAGATGTGCTGAAACAAGTAAACGTTTATTTTCGAATCTTTTTGATAATATTTCCCAGGCTGAATTGAATGAATCACCATCTAGTGGCATTGAGGCCACTAGCTGCGCAGCACTGTCCTTTAGTGATGACCTGAGGTAGTGCATGCGTTGAACGTCGGTAATCGTGGTATTGTCGATGACTAATGATTTAAACAAATCTCGAAAAGCTGGCCAATCTACATATTTACCGTCGAATGATGGTAGAATAATATCTGGTAATTTATTTGCCTGATGACTGGGTGGATTGCTCGACGGCAATGCCACACTAGCTTCATCCTTGGCAAGTTTTTCGAGTCGAGCCAAATGTTTGTGTGATAGTGAATTTGCTTCGGTAAATATGTTGAATGCCTGGGAAAATACATCCTCAGTCATGTACGGATGAGTTAGCAATGAACGACGAGCTGAGGCTCCAATTTTCTCATGCTCATCGTTGAATCGCTGCCGTAGTCGCTCGAGTGACTGAATGTGACTTGTCACTTCAGCAATTGATGTGTCCGGTGAATCGAATTGAGAGGCTTGACGAAGAAGCTGCGACAACATTTTGACCCTCGATTGCTGATTAGCAATCATGAAGTCTGTCGCTATGGTGGTTGACGGTGTTGGTGACGTTGCCCTTGATGATGAATTTGACGGTGGTATGATTAGCTTTGGATCATCTGTTGGTAGTTGAATTTCCTTTTTATTTTCATCACCATCACCGATTGCTTCATCAAACTTTTCTTCATGATCAGACATGATTTGACTGAATCGCTCGAATGCGTGTTCTGAATGAAAACTGATTACTTACGCGCACTTGAACACTGCAATTTGTTTTAATTCAATTTAATTAACACTGTTCACTGATTTTGTCACTTCGATTGAGTCAATGATTTGTTACAATGAATCGTACAATAATTGTATACGGTGAATAATACAATAACGGTTGAAACAGGTTTTATAATGAATTTTACAAGGAATTTTGAAACAATATTGAATCGGACAGTGCGTGTTAAAGTATGAATGAGCTGAATAAATGCTGTGACAGGTTACATCCGGCTCGAAGGACCAAAAAATGTTTCGATGTTACTGAAATCATATAAACTAATGCCGGTAGTGGATGTAAGGGATCACAGCAATCAAATGAACAACCTTGATTTCAATATAGAGTATCAAATATATTTTCAATACGCAAACTTAATATTTAACAATGGTACGCAGGCTATGACGAGGCACAGCGTATGTATGAATGATCAACGTATGAATGTGTCGTGAACGAGGATGAACCGCACTGGTAATTGAATGAACCGAGTCGAATGATTGTGAATGTAATACAAAATAAATTGATGGCGTGGCTTCAGATGATCTGTGATTCAAAGTGTATATGATTAATTGCCACGCAGTGATGGTTACGCTAGAATGGAATAGAAACAAACTTGATCGTTGAACAAGCCGTTGAAACGATTATGAACTATGCTAACTATTAGCCAAGGATGTATGTGAATCGGAATTGATAGAAAACGAACGGAGCAATAATGCATTAATGATTGAACCAAGAGCGCACTACAATTATTGCCGAACACGATGGCTCATGCCACGCGTTGAATTTCACACCGCAGTTAATCGAGCGCGATTAACTGCTTGATCACACATCTCATACAAATAATTCTCGCTCGAATTATCGTTATTGCACTCGATGCACACAACCGAAACTGCACTGATTCTCTCCGAACACGCGGTCGAACTTAACCTCAACGGGCTCCGTGACTGATGCACAGAGGCACCGACGAGCACACTGAAAATGAACGCAAGATCGAAGAACGGGTAATGAATGTTACGCAGGTCTTCACGAGAAGTCGCGAAACCAGCAATATCGTGAATCTAAACCGTGATGATCGACTTTTGATGAATCAAATGTGAACACGCAGTAACGAACGAACAGGGATCGAGAACCGATGAATTCCAAAGCTGAACGATGATTAAGCCCATGAGGCCGGAAACCGGAGAAAGCGCTTAAGCTGCCAACTGTTGCGCGTTGAAAAAGACTCACTACGTGAGTTTTTGACTATCTCACTAGTGAATACGGCACCCCCGAAGCCACAGCGACAACCCGAACCACGAGGTGCTGCCACCTCGCGGTCCAGGCCGCCACTGCGGCCCCGAAAGCAATCATACCCACCAGCAAGACGAAACACACTGGTATTATTCGAATATTTGCGTTCTTGTATTTTTTTTTTTTACACAAATCGTCTTTGTTCTCCAATGAAGAACAAAGACAATTTGTGTTCCAATATGTTAGTGATCGTCCAAAGAAACTTCCTAACAGCAAGCTTTCGAATAAAAAAATGAAATTAAAAAGACTTATGAGTTTCAAATATGAATTCTTATTATTTTAATCGACATCTGACCTTCGAAACATATTAAAAAAAAACAATTACCTCCGAATACTGCGATTAATATTTTAATAAATAAAGAATTAATTTTTTTAGTCTTATTTTGTTATAGACTGTCATTTATACTCCAAGTGACCGTGAAAATTCGCATTATTCTTCGAATTTAAAAATAATACAGATATCCGATCGATGTTCAACCCATAAGGAACAAAATTCGATAAACCACTTGTTTTATTCGAATATTTGGGTTCTTTTATTATTTTTTTCCAGTTCCGTCACGATTATCGACAGAAGTTGCAATCCGATTCAGGATTTCTGCAGGCCGTTTTAAGCGGGTTTTAAAGAGCTTCAAAATGAGACTAACTGGACCGACGTAGCTATACAACTCACGGAGTTATCCTTTGTTGAATAAAAACGTCAAGGTCTCCCCATGTTAATCAAATGGGAAAACGAAATATGCGATGAGCGACCTTAAGAAAAAATCTTATTAAGCTGCCAATTTTTTCCTGGGTATTTGAGGGTACTATCTATGGATTTTTCACTACCCGTCGAGAAAAAAAAAAAAAAAAATCAACACAGTCTACTGAATATTGTGGTAACGGAAATGCCTTATTTCCGTTACTGAGCGCAAGCGATTTTTATTCGAAGCCTGATTCATAGTCAGCGATTCGATTATTGGGAACAATTATATCTCGCATATAATTGTTTCAATAAAAATTCAATAAAAATGCGGGGCACCACACCCCTCCCCCCTGAAAAGTAAAAATTTATTTTTAGCGGAAATTAATTTTGACTCCACTTTACTTTACTTTTACGGGTCTATTCTATTTCTATGTCCTCGCAACGGTTATTGGTGGGCAATAATATTTTCGGGTGACGGAGTTAAGATCGAGCTATCTGTCTGGCGAGGGGTCTCTCTTCCCGTTCTTCTCTTGTGCCGTCTGCTTCTGTTGTAGTCCGGTGACCCCGAGTCTCACTGATACGGTAGAAGCTCGGGACGTCGAGGAATTCCGCTGATGTCTGTAACATAGTAAGCAGGCTACGGCGCAGGCTAATGTTATCACGACAATTGTTCCCGTACCGAGAGCGAAGGGCGTAGTAATATTCGATTTTTTTTTCTTAAATTGTCTCTAAATTTTTTTGGGGCACAGGGGGCACTGGGTCCGCGTTGGTCGATGACTTCCCGATGTCGGAGAGGGTGAGGTTTCCGGGGGGAAGATAGTCGTCTGTCACCATCTGGGTGACCTTCCTTCCCGTCCGAACGCTGAAACCTCGGGCGGTTACAATGCAATTACCAGTCAAAGCCAATATACCTGTCCCTATTAATCTTTCATGTATCGTCGGTTGACCGTTAGGATTTTTACTGTTTTTCCTTCACTTGACGGCTAAGATGGGTCCATGAGGCATATTATTTTTATTTTTATTTTAATTTTGGGCCCCTTAGACGTTCCGCGCGTATAGGGGTGTGCTTCCCCCTCCCCACGGTGTCTCTTTAACCCTTGTCGGACCGTGAGAGGGGGTGGAGGGGCCCCTGTGCCATTCTACCGTCGGGGAGAGGGTGGGCATTGTTGCTGCCTGAATCCTTCATAGTTCCCTTGCCGATGTCTCCGTCGCTCGCATGCGACGTATGGACCTTGCCGTCTCTTTCGCTCTTGTACAAGATGCGGGTGTAACCCCCCTCGTTCCTCTTGAGTAGCGTAAAGATGTCGTCTTCCTTGTCGCTCTTGCCCGGCGTGGGCGTCTCGCCGTCTCCGTCGCCTTTGCGCGACGTGTCGTTGTCGTTCTCTTTGTCGCTCCTGCGAGACGTGGGCGATGCGCTAGCTGCCCTGACTGTTGCTCCGTCGCACTTCGTGGGCCGCGCGCTGTCCTTCTTGTCGCGTCTCTCTACGCGGTCGTTCGTACTGGCCCCACTCTTCCCGTTGTCTTCTTGGACGGGGTGTGGTGGGTCAGTGACGAGAGGAACTGTATCCTGCTGATTAGCGTTGTCCCTCTTCCGTGAAGCGCTTCTCGCTCTTTTTCGTGCCTGAGCTCCTATTGCTGCGTGTATGCGTCGGCTGGATGCGTCGGCTTCTGCGTTTTGTTCACCTGTCTCTGTGTTCGAGTGCACTGAGCGTCTTCCTGGCACCTTGGCCGTGTTATCGTTCGCCGGCTCTGGTTGCACGTTGGGTTGTTGCACCACGCGAACGTCTTTGCTCGCGTTTGCGAGGCTTATCAGGCATGTTTAATCCGCCGGGGGCTTAATGCACGACCCCATCATTACATCTGGAGTTATCATGCGTTTTTCGACAAGGCCGATGAATTTGCTTGCCGTTTTAGCGCGCACTACCGTCTCACTGCGCGCTTCTTGTGATACTCCGGATGCACCGTTCAACAGGGGCATAACGTGTCCGTAAATTTTTATTGTGTCTCCTCCGAAAATGTCGACTCTATGTTTTCAAATAAAATCCATCCCGAGGATACCCGGGACGGGTAGCGACACCGTTTTTGTCATTACGTAAAATGGGTGTTTTATTATGACGGCTGGCACCCCAAGAGCCAGTAGTGTTACGCCCTTGGGCCTGATTTTTTGACCCGATATTCTCTCGAGTTCGACCACTACGGTACACGGCAGCAGGCAGCTCTCTCGTATAACGCAGCACTGCGCTCCAGTGTCAGCCTTCAGTGTCAACACACCGTCTGCGGCGCCCGGTGACTCGATGACGAAATCATTTGCTGCACTGCTCGCGGGGAGGTCGACCGGAAACGTTCGCAACGGAGTTGGCTTGGCCCTGACTGTCAATGTATGAAGGCTCAGGGTCCCTATCGTTTTCCTCTCGTCTACCCCCGTTTCCGTGTTTAATGGGCACTTGCGTCCGCCCCTTTGCTCGTCGTCGGACGTTCCTTCGTCGGATTGCGACTTCTAATCTTCACTGTCGCTGGTTTTGCGCTCGTTTCGTCGGCGCTTTCTGCACTCTTGGTAGGCATGTCCTTTCCTTTTGCAATACCTGCAGAAGAGCTCAATCTGGTTCACGGCCTTGACTGCCTGTGGTAGGGTTGTCCGCTTGGGTTTCTGCGGACAGTCTCGACTTAGATGCCCCGGCTCGCCGCAGGTGTAGCAGGTTTTTTCCTCGTCGGCCTTGGGCTGCGTCGATGCCGACTTCCGTTGAGATTCGCCCTTTGGAGCCCCGGACCCCGTTGGGTTGATCGCCTCGGCTATTTCTACTGCTGTTACTACGGATTCGTGGAGGGTTGCGCAGTTTTCCGCCCTCACGAGCACTTGCACTTGCTCCGTGAGACCGTTTCCGAACGTAGCTTGTTCGCATTTCCGCGTCGATCCCTAGATTGCTTGCGCGTCTCTCGGGGACTCGTTTTCGGTCAGTCTATTGACCATTTGAGACGTGATCGTCTCTACTCGCGTCGCGTATGCAGCGACGCTTTCTCCCTGTCCTTGACGCGCTGTGTTTAACTCCAGTTGCAGGGCCGACAGCAACTTTCGCTGTCCGTACAAACCTTCTAATTCCGTACGGAGTTTCGCGAAGGTAAATATATTTTTATGCATCAAATCTATAGCCGCTCTTCCTTTGATCCGAATTCCAAGGACCACCTCGAGCAGACCGCTGTGCTCTTCGTAGTCCACCCGTCGGCACGCGGTCTCGCAAGACCGGAGGAAGTATTGCAGTTCGTCTGCGCTGCCTCCGTGAAACGGATGTACTTAAGGGCGTGCCACAAGGGCATCATCCCCAGTCGTCGTTCCACGGAGTTCCTTCGGCCCCGTGGGGGATTTTCCCCGGCTCGGTACCGTTGTAATTCCTCGTCTTTTTCCCTCAGTTCCGACTGGAGTGCCCTAATTAATTCCTCAGGGTTGCCGTTGACTTCGCGGAGGGTGGCTGCGGTACTTCCCCGATACGATGGCCCGACCTGCGTCAATCTGGCGCGGCGGCGGTCGAGCTCGCGTTGCAGGGCCGCAACAGCATCGCGCTCGTCCAGACGGCTGTCATCCGGTGGCGTCAGGATCGCGTGGTGGGAAGAGGAGGACGAGGATCTCGGTTTCGTGTTTCTCCGGAAGGGAGCACTGGAGCGGTCATCGGCCTCGGCAGAGGGAGGCCTGCGTTTCGAGCCATGGCTGCTATGTCATCTTCTATCATCTGTCCCGAGACAGATCGCGAGAAAATATGGGGTCCTCAAAATAGTGTTCCGAACCGTTATTTGTATACTCGGCAAACGAGGTACCCCGTCGTATGTTTACTCCGTCGCGATCGTCGGGGTTTCTCGGGGTTGTACGAGTCCCGTCCGCAGGTGGCGGTGTCCCGGAGGGTGGTAAGGTACCTAACGCTCGGTTAATCCTTGCGGTTATTGCGGCTAGTGCCGCTGTTAGTTCGGCGATGGTCTCCCCTCCGTCTGGAGGGTCTTGTGACCCCCCTTGTTGATTCTCGGGGTCGGAAGTTTGCGAACGGTCATCTGGCACTTTTAAAGTTTGTCAGGCTCTCCCCGTTTCCGAAATTATTAGTACGGACCGGTATTTACTTTGTTCGGAGGGACGCAGGACTAATGGCTTTGACTGTTACGTAATTGCTATGAATTAAACCAGCGATGCACAACTCAGCCCGTTCGGGCTCAGTGCCCATACGGGCAGACCGCGGGCACTCGCGGGCTCTTAAGACAAAAGAAAACGATATGAGCGTCGTTCATACCTTGCCCACGTGGAGCCCGCAATGGCTCACTGATTGGCGCGCGGGCACGTGAGTTGCTCATCACTGAATTAAACCGTCACTTACAGGTAGCAGGTCCCTGTTGTCATCCTCGGTCCTCGTCGTCCGTGGATCAGCTCTTCCTCGTCGTGCGGTGTCGGATTCGTCCTCGGCTGGTGCTGAGTCGGCGAATTCCGGGCTTCTGCGACGTGAAGTCGTGTGCTCGCTTTACTCCGTTGAGGTCCCGTCGTATTCAAATTCAAAATCGAACTATCACTGTCACTGTTTGTCACGTGGCACAGTGTGTTTCGTTTCGAAGCACAGTTTTTACACGGCACTGATTTTAATCGTTTGAAACTGATTTTACTTGGCAGATCCCACCGCTGCCACCAAATTGTTGTGCCGGTACACCCAGTGATCCCTAGGGAAGGGGTGTTAAAGCGGTTAGACAATTATTTTATTTTTGTTTGTGGGTTCCAGCCACGAAGAATTAGAATTCAAGTAAAATAGTCACTGATTAATTTATTCACTGTGCTAAAAACTGATAGATTACAATATTTGTTTCAATGTTTAACTTTAACTTTAATTCTGACCGGACCGCGTACAATCGGCTAACCCTAGACGTTCGAACTAGAACGTAATTCCGTGGTTCGGGGTCTTGCTGAAGGCAGTTTACCCTTCTGATATTTTCTTAAGACTGAATGTCGGGTGGTTGCTATGTCACCCATTACGACTCCCATCCGAGAGTCTATTTTAATGCTGACAGTTTTGTCAGCATTGTCCTTGATTTAACTTTGAAGTCGCTCGTGAGAATGATTCTGTAAGCAACTCGGTCTTTGCAAAATGAATTCAGAAATAAATTATTAGACTGAATATTGTAGTAACTTATTTCTGTAGTAACTTATTGTAGTATGCCTTATTTCCGTTGATTAGCGCAAGCGGTTTTTATTCGAAGCCGATTCGTAGTCAGCGATTCGATTGTGAGAAACAATTATATCTCGCATGTAATTGTTTGAATAAAAATTCAATAGAAATTCAATAAAAAAATTTAAAGAAACTCCCGGCTGGAGTAAAAATCGAACACAAAAAACGTAATCCGATAGAAAGCATGAATAAAATTCATGAATCTAAAAAGTATACAACAAAAAAGGATGAAATAATTCAAGAAGTCATCTTAGTTTATTCATAGTTTGAATTATGATCGTTCGTTTGTATGAGTTGAATTTTTTGAATCGTGGTAATTTCCTCACTGCCCTCAATTCAGTCGGGAGACGTCATTCATTAAACATAAGTCGGAGAACGTTTTCTTTCGTATCGTCGAACATCTAAATCCAGATCGTCTTCATGTTCAATTAATGGCGTCTTCTTTGCACTGTTAAACATCTATATCCTAATTCATTTTTATGTTTAATGAATGACGTCTCCCGACTGAATTGAGGGCAGTGAGGAAATTACCACGATTCAAAAAATTCAACTCATACAAACGAACGATCATAATTCAAACTATGAATAAACTAAGATGACTTCTTGAATTATTTCATCCTTTTTTGTTGTATACTTTTTAGATTCATGAATTTTATTCATGCTTTCTATCGGATTACGTTTTTTGTGTTCGATTTTTACTCCAGCCGGGAGTTTCTTTAAATTTTTTAAATTTATTTTATTTCATACTTTTTAAAGATAATTCGATATCATTTTCTCCACGTCCGCCAATGATTGGAATCATTTAGCTCGAACAAGACGTCCACGTCACAAAACAATTTTTCCTACTAGTGTCATAATGATGTGGTTATCGATTCAATATCGTTAAACGTGACCACTGTATGGAAATTTGATGTGACAAGACTTTAAAAGTATCGAGAAGCTGCGGCACATGCTGGTTGTCCTTGGGCGCAGTTGAGTACAGCCTCAGCAAAATGTCAGCGCATCATGTGATTGTCCAGCGCAGCTCCATGTAGCCATGACGAATTGTCAGCCCATCGTGGAGTCTTGAGGGCGGCTTAATAGAGCCTTGACCAAATCTCAGTGCATTATGGAGATTTTAAGCGCGGCTCTATGTAGCCTAGACCAAATTTCTGTTCATTGTACAGTTTTTTGAGCACGGCTCGACGTAGCCTTGACCAGATGTCAGCACATTCCGCTCGTCCTTTCCAGTCATTACAAGTTTTGAACATGTCTTAAGCGAGTGAACATTGAATGAATGCTGCTTCGACGAGTGAACGTTGAATGAATGCTGCTTCGAAAAGGACCTGACTCATATAGGAAAAACAATGAAAACAAATATACATATTGTGCATTCTGACAAATCGCTTTGTCTAAAAGTTTTGTCGGTTGGAGGATAAAGTAAAAAATTGAGTCCGACAACAATTTTTTTCTTTCAAATTGCCAATTCCACCGAGGTAGACAATATCACTGGGCATAACCACATCGTCTAGCTAAACATCCATATTCACGTTTTTCACAATCCTGATAACATTATCATACGTTGAATAAAAAAGAATGAACTCATTAAACAATTTCTTTCGTACGTGAAATCAGTTGATAATCATAAATAAAACAAAATCACCGGGCATAACCACGTCATCCGACCTAACCTCCACATTCACAAATATCTTAATTTCGCGCCCAAATCCAGAAATTAATCGCGCACAAGTATCCAGAACTATTAATCCGACGTGATTGATGAAATCAGCAGTAGATCAATCCTGCTAACATTATTGAACGTTAAATAAAAAATGCACTCATGAAAAAAATATCGTTCGTACGAAATCAATCAATAAAAAAAAGTTATTGGAAACACCGCTTAGATCCGTTAGATTCGCCCCTGTTTGGAAACACCGCTTAGATCCGTTAGATACGTCCCTGTCGTCAAAGCAGACGACTCGACATCGGAATGAAGTTAGGCTACGAAGAACGATGCGAGTATTGCCTAGCCAATCAGCGGGCTCGCTGGAGCTCTACTGTGGCCAGCATCGATATGGACATTTCGAAAAAACGCGTTTTTTCAACATCTATTATCTTTACGAATTCACATCTGATCATAAATATTATGATTCATAAAACATCTGTGTGGTCAACGGAACCGATGTGCAAATATTCGTTTGTAGAAGATTAGTCGTTTGAGCAAACATTCGTGAATTAGGAATCGCTGTTTCGCGGGAACACGACGAAACACATAACTCCCGTTTTCAGCCGGGAGTTAAAAATGCGGAGCACCACAAGTGCAACTTTGTATCATATTTCGATCCGATATCTCAAAAATCGTGGTACCTAGAGCGCGGGCGTCGATTTTGAAAAATTTCAAAACGACATAAAATATGAATGGCTTGATGGATTTTGCTCAAATTTATTACGAAACATCTTTTAATAATAGTGCGACTTTGTACTACATTTTAGCCAGATATCTCGAAACTTGTGTAACAAATTTCAAAATGACTTAAAACATGAACGGCTCAATGGATTTTGCCCAAATTCGATCCGAAACGTCTCTTGGTAATAGTGCAGCTTTGTACCAATTTTTAGTCCGATATCTAGAAAATTGTGCCAGCTAGAGTGCGCACACCATTTTTTTACGCCTTTTAAAATTTCCGAAAACAAAAGCACTGCATGGATTTTTTTCTAATTCAGTAACGAGCATCACCCTGTAGTCGTTGAACATTATACTGAATTTGAGCTCGATATCTCTAAAATTGTGCAAGCTAGAGACCAAAAATTAGCAATATGCAAGGTTCAACTTTGTTTATTTTTATTTTTGTTTTGTAAACATGCAACAAATCGTAATTTTCGCATTCCTTCATCAAGTGGAATTTTCTTTTTGCTTTCTCATAGAAGAAGCTATGTTATGGTAAACCTTTTTTTTTTTTAATCTTTGTGTCATTATGTCACATAATGTTCGCAAACGTCGAGAAAAAACATTTGGAGAAAGTGTCCGGATGTATGTGTGTGGGTGTGTGGTTGTATGTAATAGACTCCCAAAATTCAAACGTGTGTAACTCGTTAACAGTTTTACCTCCAGCCTCCAAATTTTGCAGACATGTGCAGCTTTAAAATCTCTTTTTCAGCTCTAATTTTCGTCATGATTGAAATAGAAATCGCAAATTTCGAGGTATTCGTCTAAATAGTTCTCTACAAATACGTTTATGACACGCTGCGCGTAAAAGTGTGGTTTTACGCTCACTTCGTTCGCGTCAAACCGCATTTACGCACCTTGTGACATAAAAATTCATACGATACTCGTACGAAAAACGTTTTCTGGACTCGTGTGATTGCAACACTCGCCTTCGGCTCGTTCTGCAAACTCACACTCGTCAGAAAATTTTTTTTCGTACTAGTGTCATAATGTACTATTATATATACTATTATATATATTGTACCCAAGGTTGGTTGGTATTGTATTTGGGCCAAATCCATTGAAAAGTTCAGATTTTACACAATTTTGAATTTTTCGAAACATTAACGTTTTGTTTTAACTCATGCCAGTTTCGACAGATTGAACCCGAACTCGCTACATGCATAGAATATGAATTGACCGCGAAACGTTACACGGGGAACAGGCTGCAAGTTGCTAATTGCTTCCTGAGAATTCAAGAAAGCTGGAAACTGCAATTTGCAAGCTGCCCCTCCAGAATTGAAGATATCGTGAGAACCTTCCTCTATGAGGAAGCCAAACTTCCGGCTTCCAGCCTTCTTGAATTCTGAGGGAGCAATTGCAAGTTTAAACTTGAAGCTTGTTTCTTATTTATCTGACATCTCATATGTTGATGCGGTTTTTTTAGTTGATACTCGCAAGTTATGCAAGCCGCAAATTGCTGCAATTTTTTCGTCTGTATGTTCACCGTGATGAAATGTTTGATTTAATGAAACAATTATTTTTCCCATACTTTTTTGGTGACAAAAAGTGATCGAATTCTTTGTAATTAGTGTATCTCTGATGCAGAAAATAATTCAATTTCAATGAAGCAAGACGTTTTTCAAGATTGCATTTCTACCTCTCGAATAATACACTCAAGAAATTTTGTCAAGCCTCTCTATTCCATACCGAACGTTCAAAGTGAAGAAAAGTTTGAAGAAATCTTTTATAATAGTATCTGTAAGGTACACAAAATTATTTTGAAAAATTGAACAGACATTTCGTAATCTTTTCGGACCTTTTAGGTTGTGTGTGGGGTACAAAAAACAGAGCGATGAATAAAAAATTACAAAAAAATGTATTTCGTTACAATAGATCATAATTTAAATCTATCTCCATTGATTCCTGGACGCCATCATCCTTGTCACCCTCTGCGTAAGATGCATGTCAGAAGCTATACGCGTCTTCCGAATGGAATTCAGCGGCGATGTTGATGAACTTGCTATCGTCTGCATCATTGGTTACTGCATTTGCGATGATAGCGGTGGCATTGCTGCAGTCATCTCCGTTGCAGTGTTCGCAAAGTAGACTACACGGCACACTGTCTATCTGCAACTACGCCGTGCATTCTTGCAATTTCCGGTACACTAACAAACCACCTGGTACAGAGACAAAGGAATTGCTAAATAGACTTCCCCCATTGGAACGAAACAAAAATATGTGTGATGAGGTTATGTAAAACTGAATTTGACCTCTGAAAATAAATCCAAGCTCGCAGCGCGCATACAGTTGTTGAAAGAGTAAAAGAATAATTTCAGAATATTTCGCCACTTTCCCTTCCTCTGTCGCTCTATTTTGATCTGAAGCTTTTGACGATGAAAAAAACTCGCCGACAAAAGGGGAGGAACAAAAATTTGGTAGAAAATTCTGAAATTTAGTTATTACCTTTTCGAACTATATGGACGCTGGTCTAAGCAAAGAACTTATAATTTTTCATTTTTTTATTTCGCCAGCCTCGACTTTTGGTACAATCATGAACATTTTTCGGCTACCCTCTGACATAGTTTTTAACGATATAATTACATATACTCACTGGCGTGACATTTTGAAACAATTCAATGGCGATTTTTATTTATTTTTTGTAGGTAACGATTAATTGTACAGTTACCAAAAATTGTTATAGTTGTACAAGACAGTTTTTGAAAAATATACATTTTCTCCCAGCTTTTTCATATTCAAATAAAAAATATCACAAATGATTTTTTTAAACTCTCCATTAATATCAGACGCCGAAAGGAGAGGACAAAAAGTTTGAAACAATTCGGAAAATATTTTTCCGTACATACGTTTATTTCTTTTCCTATTTTTTGTTTTGAAATGTTTGATTATTAAATTTTTCGGTAAAATCCAATAAAACTACATCTGTGGAATAACATTTAATATTTATTATTTTAGAAAAATACTTTTTTGTTGCTTTTTTCTCCGTAAACTGTACTGTTTCAATTCCCGTCTGTTATAAAGTATTTAGATTCTGAAAGCGAAGTATTAACCACATTTTTGCTATGACAAATTCGTACTTCGCTTTAATAATATGAATCTGTTATAAATGAGCCAGAATGAATAAAGTTCAATGGACAACAAGTAAGGCAAAAAATCCGTAAAAGCGTTTTTTTTTCAATTAACGTAAATATTGAATATTATTGGCATACTTTTATTGGATTTAACTAATTATTGAGTAAGCGTGGCAATAATAAAAACACCCAGCAAAACTGGCGGTAATCAGACTTGATCCTGTAAGAAACATTTATACTCGAACGTCCCGCGCGAGCGCGATTAGTAGATCTGGCCGTTACAGTGATCGCGCCGATCGATATCATAAGCACGCGCAATAAGCGTCGTGACAAGTGCGCAAGTCTTACGCCTGTAACGAGACCATGAGCTCTGAATTTCGGAGCAACTCACTCTCGTCCTCCCTGGAACGCCATCGTGATAACACGTCGCTCCTATTTACGCCATCGGCACCTTTCGACCACGAATCCTGGAGTCCGTCTTCCATCGAACGGCTATTCGACGATTCACGAATGACAAGATATCCTACCCAGGGAGGATTGAGCCAACGCGAGACAAGCGCTACATTGTATTCGATGAGTATCAAAATTTAACATGTATAAATAACCCCGTTTTTTTGCCATTTGTCACGGAGAAATATATGGAGCATAACATGAATGAGAGAGGGAGAAACAAATCGAATTAATACTAACGAATTTATAATATTGGTTGCGTGAATGAAAATGAGTGGATGAATTATATGTATCGATCTTTTGTGAATAATAATATCTTTGACATTAAAAATATATATATGGGGAAAGCCCGCTCAATTCGAACGGGTCAAAACCCTCACCCCTTCAGAAATGGTTGGCAATTTTTTATTTAGTTTGGGGTAACCCAAAAACATCTCTTGATTTTTTTGGAAATTTTCCCACCGCCCCCTCCCCCTTAGAAAAATTAAAAGAATGAAAAATAAGAGAAATCAGACTGAGCGATATTTTTAAAATCGATGAATTTTTTTTCATGTATTCTGTGCTCAAAAAAATCAAGTTTCTATATAAATTCAGAATGGGTTTTTTTTTGCTTATATTTGATTTTTTGATTTTTATTTTTGGAAACTAGGAAAATTCCGACAAACATTAAAAATAATAATTTTGGTTTTTGCTTTTAAATCAACAAAAAATAAATCATTCTTGTGAAAAATTCAATATCTTGATTTTTTCGGCTTCAATATCGATTTATTTTATTTGGACATGGTTCTTGCATTTCCTCCAACCTGAACCTGGGTGAAAACGGCAGAGCGATATTTTTAAAATCGATGAATTTTTTTTCATGTATTCTGTGCTTGAAAAAATCAATATTCCATATAAATTGAGAGTGGGATCTTTTTTGCTTTTATTTTAAAAAAATTTTTTTTTTTTTCGGAACTATGAAAATTCCGACAAACATTAAGATTAATAATTTTAGTTTTTTTTTTTTAATTGATAAAAAATAAATCATTCGTATGAAAAAATCGATATCTTGATTTTTGCGGCTTGAATATCGATTCATTTTATTTGGACTTGTTTTTTGCATTTCCTCCAGTCTTTGAATTTTTTGAAGCCCCTTAGATACATCCTATCCTCTTACTGCACCTTCCTTACGTTCATATTACATTTTTTAGGGACCTGGGGTTAGTTGCAAAGTTATGGAACGAAAAAAAAGATGCTAAAAACAAAATTTTCATACAAACCCGGGTGAAAAAAGCAGAGTGATATTTTTAAAATCGATGAATTCTTTTTCATGTATTCTGTGCTTAAAAAAATCAATATTCTATATAAATTTAGAATGGGATCTTTTTTGCTTATATTTTATTTTTAATTATTAATTTTTGAAAACTATGAAAATTTTGACAAACTTAAAAAATGGAAATTTTAGTTTTTCTAAGAAAATCAATTAAAAATAAATCATTCTTATGAAAAAATCGATATCTTGATTTTTTCGACTTGAATATCGACTTTTAATAATTCATTCACTTTTGTTTTCTTTTTCGTTAAGTTGGAGTCTCACAAGGCTTTTGATTGGGAGTTTGCACAAGTTATATTAAGCACAGAATACATGAAAAAAAATTCATCGATTTTAAAAATATCGCTCTGCCTTTTTCACCCGGGTTTATATGAAAATTATGTTTTTAGCATCCTTTTTTTCGTTCCATAAATTTGCAGCTAACCCCAGGTCCCTCAAAAAACGTAATGTGAACACTGGGGAGGTGCAGTAAGAGGATAGGATGTATCTAAGGGGCTGTGAAAAATTCAAAGACTGGAGGAAATGCAAAAACCAAGTCCAAAGAAAATAAATCGATATTCGAGCCGAAAAAATCAAGATATCGATTTTTTCATAAGAATGATTTATTTTTAATTGATTTTCTTAAAAAAACTAAAATCTCCATTTTTAAAGTTTGTCAAAATTTTCATAGTTTTCAAAAATTAATAATTAAAAATAAAATATAAGCAAAAAAGATCCCATTCTAAATTTATATAGAATATTGATTTTTTCAAGCACAGAATACATGAAAAAGAATTCATCGATTTTAAAAATATCGCTCTGTTTTTTTCACCCGGGTTTGTATGAAAATTTTGTTTTTAGCATCCTTTTTTTCGTTCCATAACATTGCAACTAACCCCAGGTCCCTAAAAAATGTAATATGAACGTGAGGAAGGTGCAGTAAGAGGATAGGATGTATCTAAGGGGCTTCAAAAAATTCAAAGACTGGAGGAAATGCAAAAAACAAGTCCAAATAAAATGAATCGATATTCAAGCCGCAAAAATCAAGATATCGATTTTTTCATACAAATGATTTATTTTTTATCGATTTTAAAAAAAAAATTAAAATTATTAATCTTAATGTTTGTTGGAATTTTCATAGTTCGGAAAAAAAAAAAAATTTTTTTAAATAAAAGCAAAAAAGATCCCACGCTCAATTTATATGGAATATTGATTTTTTCAAGCACAGAATACATGAAAAAAATTTATCGATTTTAAAAATATCGCTCTGCCTTTTTCACCCAGGTTCAGGTTGGAGGAAATGCAAGGACCATGTCCAAATAAAATAAATCGATATTGAAGCCGAAAAAATCAAGATATTGAATTTTTCACAAGAATGATTTATTTTTTGTTGATTTGAAAGCAAAAACCAAAATTATTATTTTTAATGTTTGTCGGAATTTTCCTAGTTTCGAGAAATAAAAATAAAAAAATCAAATATAAGCAAAAAAGATCCCATTCTGAATTTATATAGAAACTTAATTTTTCCGAGCACAGAATACATGACAAAAAATTCATCGATTTTAAAAATATCGCTCAGTCTGATTTCTCTTATTTTTCATTCTTTTAATTTTTCTAAGGGGGAGGGGGCGGTGGGAAAATTTCCAAAAAAATCAAGAGATGTTTTTGGGTTACCCCAAACTGAATAAAAAATTGCCAGCCATTTCTGAAGGGGTGAGGGTTTTGACCCGTTCGAATTGAGCGGGCTTTCCCCATATATATATATGTGTCTTCATGTATAATTGAAACTTAATATTTAACAATCCCAAATGTTACGAGTAAACAAAAATACGCACTACGAATTTCAAAATTCTCGCAAAATTATTTGGTAACTGATGTTAAAATTGGACTTAATATACTTGTAGGAGCATGAACGTTCATTAATAATCAATTGTTTCAACTTATCAGAATATTTCATTGACTTATTATGATAATACAAAATAGTAAAATAAAATATAACCATGAAGAACCTTACCTCTGAATTCGTCACACTCTTCATTATATTATACGGATTGTAGCTTCCACTGATAATTATTGTAGCCGTGAAATTATTTGCAATACAAAACAGCCACTCACGGTTCACAATTTTCTGTACGGCGCATTCAACCGGAGTAGCGCTAACAGAAAATGACGCTAGACTCAAAACTGCCCGCTGTATAGGTAAACACCGTTTGAAAGATTATTCAGAAGGAGAGAGAAGACGGTATCGCTTCTTTCAGTCGCACTCCATCGGCTTCTACCGCGCACTCATCCGGGCGAGCGTACCACCCATGCCAACGAGAGCAAACGGCGTATCCGACAGGCACATTGCTCTATCGCTGTCTACGCCAGTACCTTATGCTTCTACAGCGTCGGGATTTTTTGCCAACTTTGAACATTCAAATCGTTTCTACGCCCTTATATGCAAAAAGACGTGGTTAATTGTAATAAAATTTTTTGTGTATTTTTTAATTTCAAATAATTTTTGTTTGAAACTTTTTTCGATTGAGACAATGATTTTCGAAATATGATGATTCTAACGTTTTCAACCCCCTTTTACGGAAGTCGCTGATGTTGCAGATCAAAAATTCCAACGGGGTATCATTCAGTAGCCAGTCCCCTACCTTCAGTTGAAAAAGCGTATTACGCTCAGAGGCCGTCCATTTTTGGAGTATTTGACTGGACTGTAACCATGGATACTACTAACCATGGGCACTGCTAACCATAGGCACACCTATCCATGGGCACAACTATCCATGGGCACTACTGGCCATAGACTCCACTAATCAGAGGCCCGCTAGTTTTCTTTTAATTTTGCTTCCTTATAGAGGATGCTTTGTTTTGGTGAAATTTTTATTTTCGAGGTTTTTAATGAGACCTTCAATTTTTTAGATTTGACATGGAATTTACCATATATTTATCCTGGACTAGATCGGCTTACGAACGGATTTTATATGAAAACGAGGGTGCAAAGTCGAACCTTGCACATTGTTTCCTCATAGTTTTTGCTTCCTCATAAAGGAAGCTTTGTGACGGTCCGAAATTTTTTTTTCGAGATTTTGATGTCAATAGGTTCAGATTGTCCTGAAACATCCAGAAAACACATTCGGAAAAAATGTCCGGATGTATGTGTGTGTGTGTGTGTGTGTGTGTGTGTGTGTGTGTGTGTGTGTGTGTGTGTGTGTGTATGTATGTAACCACCCTCTAAAATTCAAACGATCATAACTCGAGAACGGTTCAAGCTACCGTACTCAAATTTTGCACACATGTGATGCCTTCTAATATCTATGTAATCTTCAAATTTCGCAATTATCGACGGACTTGTTCGGCTTCGACAGCGTTTTGAATTTTTCAAAAAATGTCTGTAGCCACGCTAGCGTCCGCAATTTTTGACATTTTCGGCTAAATAGTTTTTTACATATAGAATTAAGTACAAGAACGGTTGGTATTGCATTTGAGCCGAATCCATCGATAACTTTAGATTTTATGATTTTTTGAATTTTTCAAAAAATCAACTTTTTTGCTCTATTTGTCGTTAACTTCAACCAATCGAACCATAATTCTCTGCAAGTATAGGATGTCATTGTGTTATAATACATATCAAATTTGGCCGAGATCGGCTGAATGGATCGAGTTCTAGAGCAATTAGAAATTTCTAAGTTCCAACCCCTGAAAATTCAAAACCACTCGACCGAACGTGCTCAAATTTATACACACGCTCAAACTAACCGTCAGCTTGAGTTGTTACGAGACTAGATAGGAATTAAACAACGCGCTGTAATTTTGGGACACATTGAATTTTTATATACGTTCGAGTCGGTTTTTATACGGTGGGAAGGATCTACGGATATCCTGCATAAAACAAGCTGCAAGCTGAAACTTGCAATTGGCTTCCCCTGAATTTTCGGTAGTGAACGGAACTTCCTTTATGAGGAAGCCGAAGATAAAAAAAAAAAAATAAATAAATCGAGAGATGCTTCCTCATAGAAAGATTCCGTGCACTACCGAAAATTCAGGGGAAGCCAATTGCAAGTTTCAGCTTGCAGCTTTTTACATTTGCCAGAGTTTCCTCTATGAGGAACTGTATCGATCAATTTTGGCTTCCTCATAGAAGAAGCTTCGGCAAATGTTGAAAATTATAAGGAAGCAATGTGCAACTACACTTAATTTCCCTGATTGATTCTCGACGTGGATGCTTGCATCTCCGCTGGGTTTTGCTCTGTAGCGTGAAATATTTTGACGCTCCTCCGAACTCTCCGGCGAGACTTCCACCTCGGCGACACCGGCTGGCCCACGGTCAAATGGGGGGAGAAGAGCGTTTTATTAATTATTTTTGTTTTTGTTTTTTATTTTTTCATATTTGTAATCGTCCCGAGGGGGCGATATTTGTCCCAAGTTGAGGGAATTTTTCCGGAGACGAGGGACGGCGCGTTTGGAGGAAGATCGAGAAGGAAGAAGAAGAGAAGCGCCTGAGAGGAGGGCCACCCGCCGGACGGCGAAGCGTTGGATGCAAAAATCGGTATTACCGCGACCCCGTGCGAATTACCAAAAGCTAGGCGTCGGGTGGGGTCAGAGTTGGTCGCCTGTCCCCCCGACGGCGCGTGCCAAAAAGTGGGGATTGAGGGCCTCGGGCCGCGCGAGCCATTAATTATCGGGGCTGTCTTGCGGAGGTCGTTGAGGTGCGAAGTTTGAGATTTTGTATTGCCGGAGAGTTCGAAATTTCGTATTACCGGGGAGTTTGGAGATTTCAAGGAGAAGGAGAAGTGCGTTCTGGGCTCACGCTGCAGGCTGCTGGTTACCGGTGGGTGGTTTTTCCTAACATCTTATCTCGTCGTCCGTCTCGGGACGAATCGTTATTTTGATTATTGTGTTCTTTTGCGGGGTTAACGCTCGGGTTTTTTTTTCCCGTTTTAAATTCGTGCAACCGCGGCGGCGGTTGGGCACGCGGTCTCGCGACCGTTAGGGATTTCCGTGGGCCTGGCCGGAGAAACCGTTCTCCGGAGGCAGCCAGGGTGGGTTTTCCCCCCCTTTTGAAATTTTCCGGGAGGGTGTTATACCGGGAGTATTGAGTTTTTTTAAGTCCTTTTTTTGTTGTCGCATTCGCGTCCTATCCGCGACATTTCCGGGGTTGAGCGGAAAATCTGGACGGTTCGAGAGTGAGTGCGCGTGCGTGAGCTTGGGGTTTCCGCGGTAGAGTCTTATTTTTGGTATTGTTTTTTGTTGTTATTTTATTTTGGAGCGGTGGATTAAGTAGCCGCGAACGGTGTGAGTGTGCGCGAGGTTTTTTTTGTATAATTTGTTTTTTCCGAGTGTGCGGGTGTGTGAGGGAGTGTGAAAGATCGAACGTGGACCGTCCGGGTTGCACCGCGGGCGGGAGCGCGAGCGTGTGTGTGTGGGAGAGAGAGAGTGAGAGTGGGGCGAGCGCGTCGTGTACATTTTCTTTCTTTGAAAACGGAATAAATTGTGAATCGGTGGAGTTTTGTCCCCGAATATAACGGGTTTTGCCTGGGTTTTTTTTTGTTTTTTTATCCTGCACGGTGAGTGGTGAACCCTGCCACTCTATCGGGGGAAACGTGACTGCGGCTAGGCGGGAGAAAATAACTTGGTCCGGGTAGTCCTCCTTTCCCGGTGCGGATGCACCTGGCGCCCATAGAAAAGAATAAGGGAAGGGAGTGAGCCCGGGCTTTAGTTTTGCAGCGGTGTAAGTTGGGTTTTTACGCTACAGCTCATGTATTTTCCGAATGGGTAGATTTTTCTTGGTCGACCATTCGCCGAAATACCCCTGCTGCCTTTCATTCTCTTGGTTGGTATTCCATGGCCTTGGTGCTACCGGTCTATTTCTGCCGTTGCGGTTGGGTTCGTTTCTTCTTGAATTGATCGGTCCTGCCTGGTCAAATTTCTACAATAGCAGGATTAATTGTTCCAAGGTGTCAGTTCCTCACACTATCATGGCAGTCCGGATATCCTCCGAGAAATGTCGTGATAAAGCGGAGATAATTTCCTCGTCCGATGGTGACGGAACGAGATCCCTTGCATTAATAACGTGCGCCTGACATACTCGGCCCTAGTGGCTGGTCCTACACTACAGTGTCTGAACTCCGAATTCCTGCGGACTTTATGTACGATTTCTTCACTCCAATATCTCTCCTGGGTCATTCCATCTCATTTCAACCAGAATTCGACCCTCGACCTCGCCGATTTCGTTCAAACTTGAGCAGTTTGTTGGTATTCACGAAGAACAAACCTCATTTCAAGCATTTTTCGATATTTTAATTTTTGGTAAAGATACGGCATTTTGAAAAAACTGCAGATTTTTGTGCAATGGAAACTTTGAAAGCACATAACTCAGCCCCTAATTGAGATAAATTAACGAACAAGGAGTCATCCTTTTCTTAATTGAATACATAATCTTATTCTGAAATAAAAAATCAAATTTGCGATCATTTCGACAATTTTTGAAAATTTTGAAAATTCCATATTTGGTATATAGCGATTTGGCTCAATTTTTTTTTATAACACCTCGATACCAGTACTAGACATCTGCAAAGTTTGGTCGAGGTGTTTTTTGAAATACGGGAGAAAAAAAATCCCGCGTAATTGTAATGTTATGTCGCAAGTTTAATCGTGGATTAATTAATTACGGTACGAGGGACTGGTTCGCGCTTCAGAACACGGTTGTGAAAGAAAAGACTCGGTTTACACTTTATAACGAGTTAGAAGACGTTTATTTCGTACAAAAGGTCGGACGGATGGTCCCGGCGTGGACACGGTACAATGTTGCCGTATGGTACTGTTAGATGTACACTCAGATATAGACTGACTGGCGCTGGTCGGGAGACGGTCTTTTATAGTGAATAGGGCCCAGCTGGGAATAGTGTGGAATAATCTGGAAAAAGAAGGAATTCGAATGTTCGGGGTCGTGGAAGCGGACTCGAACATTCTGGATGTCGATGTTTCGAGAAATGGGACGTGTTGAGGCGAAGTGACTGCATGGGTTTACGCAGATGGGAAGCTACAGCTATACGCAGTAGGGGACATCATTACATCTCCCCCCTTATTTAAGAAAATCCATGTTACAAAAAATGGATTTTCTTAGATTTTATAACCATTGTTACTACGTCTATTGGTGTGTCTTACAGAAGAGTGAGTGTTATGAGATCGATCTAGATGAGCCAGTGCTACTAGTTCGTCCTGCGGATATTGTACTTCATAATTACTATGATCGCTAGTATTGTTGTGAAAACAATTGTTGTAAACGTTGATACAAGGCGAAAAAGTACATGACATGATTTTTCCAATTATCTTACCGAGACAATTACACAATCCAAACTTAAAGCCTAGTAGAGACATTACAACTCCGATACACGCATATCCCAAGTATCTTAGTCCGTCATAGGCGGCTTCGAACAGAGTTTTATTACGTTTATGATTTCCAATTTTTTCGGCTTCTTCCGATATTTCATCGAGAGTTTGTCCGAGGGATTTCAGTTGGGTTAGATCTATATGAGTTGGTCTTCCTAGCGTAGTTAACTGTAAATCTTCCATTGATATTGAATGGTTGCGCAATATATCGTCGAGTTTCGGTGTGTTAAGTGTTTTATTGGATATTACATCTGTAGTTTGTGTGATTCGCTTATCTAGGCTGGGTCTAATGACTATATTGTCGGTTTGTCCGAGACAATCTCCAGAAATTGTTATTCGATTAGTGCCATGCAGGTTTACTTGATGTAACTTGTTATCTTCGCAGATGAGGTGAAGCGTCTCTGGGTTAGAAGAGGTGACAATCCACGAATTTCCGTTTTTTAATTGAATCCATAATGATTTGATCAACTGGATGAATAAGATTTGGCACTGTGAATCGGAGATGTCGCTTGGCTTTTGGAGAATAATGGATTCGCAGCTATTTGGGTTATTAATTGAATAATCGGGATTTTGTCTTTTACAAAGAAGCTTTGACGCAAGCGTTTTGCATTGAGCTAGGTCATTCTCGTTGCTAGGTGTGAACAAATTCCTCATATCATTGAGAATGACTACGGTGTCCGGTGGGTTAAGATAATAGAATGTATTACCGGAAGATTTTCGTTGAAGAATTGGTAGTAGTCTGTAAGCCTTGAGCATTGTATTTTCGACTACTGGAGTTTTTATGACGTATGCAAATCGATTATGAATTATCATGACGTTTACCTCGCTAATATCGATTATTGCGGCGAAAGAAGATTCTTCCAGTGGTACAGGCGGTGTGTCACTGGAAATTGTTTGCGTTCGGATCGCGAGAAGCGCTTTGACTAAGTCGGCTGGACTAAGAATTTGCGGGTGTACAATCCCTTGTTTTCCATCGTTAACAGCATTGAGTACGTTATTTAGATTTTCGCTATATTCGTCAATTAGGACTTGTAAAAGTGAAACTTGAGAACTAATTATTATTTCCCGCGTGTTAGCTTGTATATGTTGGCCTGCTTTCATTGCTGCCTCGCTTAGATGGTTAGAATCGTTTTTAAGTTTATTTATAGCATCGGCGAAAGTGGTTATCGTGGCTTTAACTATTGTTGTTTAGTTTTTAATTAGTTCACTTAGCCGCGCATCGTCTTTATGGACTCTATCTATCTCGTCATTAAAATATTCAGCATCTGAATTGGCTAGAGTACCAAACAGGATTTTACTAATATCGCCGATAAAATTGAATACTCCCCTTTTGGGGCGTGGAGAATAATTAATTATGTTCATAAGCCGTACCCGACGATCTTCAAGTCTTTCTAATCTTTGACGAACGATGTCTATCGCTACGGATTCTATACATGGTTTTTTTGTGGAGTTACATACGAATTCCAGCGCGTGGATGATGCTGAAGAGAGTATCGCGTTGAATGTTGATTTCCGTTAAGTCGACGTAATTAACGACGGTCCAAGTTTTGTGGTACATTACCACGTTTCCTAGGTGTTCCATGTAGACAGATCCAATTACTGGTTCGATCTCGTACACTTCGGATCCGGTGCAGCTCAAGCTAACCAGAAGGAGTAAAAGCAGCATCTTTCCCTGTACAGAGACAATGTTTAGTTTCTATAATAAGGTTTTAATTTATTAACATGAATCAATTTTCTCCTATTTCGCAGCAATATTTCATAATTCACTTCAGACGTCTTATCGAGAATTATTGCTGGGCCTTCCCACTTGGGGGCTAGCGGAGATTTATCTCGTTCTTGAGCTACAAGAACTTCATCGCCTTTATTGAAGATAGGTACGCTACGTTGTATAGAAGCGTCTTGATGAATTTTTGAACGTTCTTTTGCAGCGAGAAGGTGGTCACGTCCTTTTTTTAATATTCGATCGTGGTCAGTACGAAGTCCTTCAAAGTACTCGTCGATTGTAGCATTGGTCCGGTGAATGGGGATGCTGTTCGGGATGTTTGGTTTCCGTCCGAACTGCATCTCGAAGGGTGTGAGTCCAATGCCTTCCTGCTTTGCTGAATTATATGCCATGGAAACGAATTTCAATTTCTTATCCCAATCCTCGCGTCGATCGTGGATGAGAGCTTTTATTTGTTCCTTGATTGGTCCATGGGCTCTTTCAAGGCTTCCGTTACTTTGTGGGTGGAACGTAGTTGTTGTCATATGCGAAATCTTGAAAAGTTTTTCCATATGCTTGAATGTCTGGCTGATAAAATTTCGTCCTCCATCAGTTAGAATTTTCTTCGGTGCGCCGTGGATGTAAATAAAGTGTTCGACGAGGGCATCGACCGTTGCTTTAGCGTCTTGAGTCTTGAGTGGGATGAGCGTGATAAATTTCGTCAACTGGTCCTGTACTGATAAGATGTATTTGTAGCCATCGCTAGATTCCGGAAGAGGTCCCACAAGGTCCAGTGCAATTTTGTCATTTGGTCGCTCAGGTGTATCCGTAATTACTGCCTCTGCCTGTGGACGGACACGAACTAGCTTGATCCTTTGGCAGGTATCGCATCGGCGGATATAATCTTCGACGTCCCTCTGCATGTTGGGCCAGGTAGCGACAGCCTTAATGCGATCGAGGGTCTTGGCTATTCCAAAGTGTCCGGTAGCCTGAGTGCCATGGTGTTCCTTTATAATGCGTTGCCGATCTTCTTCAGTACCTGGTTCGTGAATTTTCCTGTCGTAGAAATATAGTGTCGGTCGGTGATCCTTTTTTGACCAGATGAAATTAATCATCTGTTTTAATCGAGACTTAATGGCAGGGTGAATACTCAAGTACTCGCAACCCAGATAAATCTTAGTTGGTTCATCGACTCGCATTAGCGTGTCCGCTAAACGATTGAACCAGTTGATTTCATCCTCTGAAAAATCAACATGTAAGTCGTGCTCATGCTCTGATGGAGAATCTGTTATTTTTAATTTCTTTATATTTTTCGGCGGCGTTTGTTCGCTTATTTCCGGAACACACGGATTGTTTCGCGTAAGTTCGAATTCCATGTAAATTGGTAAATTCACTTCGTCGCGGTCCACTTCGTGTTCTTCTTCTTCTTCTTCTTCTTTTTCCTCCTCTTCTTCTTCTTCGTCTTCTTCTTCTTCTTCCGATGGGTCCCTTTGTTGCTCGGCTTGTCTACGGGTCGTAACCGCATAGATGCGAGAGAGAGCATCAGCGTTTGTATTGAGTGAACCTTTTTTGTAGATGGGCTCGTACTCGTATTCTTCTAATTTCAATCGGAGTCGCATAAGACGGCTGTTGGTTGGTGGGTCGGTGGCTTTCAGGATCCATATTAATGGTTTATGATCGGTGACGATTTTAAATTGTTTTCCGTACAAATATTGACGAAAATGTTTTGTAGCCCATGCTATAGCCAGCATTTCTCTCTCTGTAGTAGAGTACCGCTGTTCTGCTTTATTGAGGGTGCGTGACGCATAAGCAACTGGTCGGTCCTTGCCGATCGGTCCCTGCGATAACACTGCACCGATTGCGTGGTTGCTGGCGTCGGTGGTTAATACAAAGTCTCGCGTAAAGTCTGGATATTGTAGCACGGGGGCGGTCGTTAAGGCAACGCGCAGCGTCTGGAATGCCTGTTCTTGTTTCTCTGTCCAAGCCCAGGTACATTCCTTTTTCAATAGTTCGGTTAACGGTTTAGCGGTTTTGCTGAAATCTTTAATAAATTTTCGATAATATCCTGCGAGTCCGAGAAATCGTTTTATTTGTTTAGGATCACGTGGTGTCGGAAAATTTTTCACTGCATTAATTTTATCAGGATTGGGTTTCACTCCCTCTTTTGATATTACATGGCCCAGAAATTCTAATTCCGGACGTAGGAATTCGCACTTATCCGGTTGCAATTTTAGGTCTGATTCACGTAATCGATTAAACACATCCACTAGTTTTTTATTATGTTCCTCGAGGGTATTACCGTAAATGATTATATCATCCAGGTAAACAAAGCACGTATTACCGATTAATCCCCGAAGAGCGTTATTCATCATTCGCTGAAACGTTGGTGGCGCATTTTTTAATCCAAAAGGCATTCTATTATAATGGTAATGCCCGGATGGTGTTGAGAACGCCGTCTTCTGCTTGTCCCGTTCATCCATTAGTATTTGATGAAATCCGGATGCCAAGTCGAATGCCGAAAAGTATTTTGCTCTTCCGAGCTGATCCAAAATTTCGTCGATACAAGGAAGCGGATAGGCGTCGTGCGCCGTCTTCTCGTTAAGTTTCCGGAAATCGATTACGATTCTCCATTTCTTTTTTCCGGACGCATCCGTTTTCTTTGGCACAACCCACAAGGGTGAGTTGTATGGGGATTCACTTGGCTCGATTAATTTCTTTTCGAGCATCTCATTCACTTGACGATCGATTTCCTCCTTATGCGCCGGCGGGTATCTATATTGCTTAACGTTTATTGGTACGTCATCGCTCGTGATAATGCGGTGTTTTACCGCTTTCGTACCTGGCAAGGGATCACCAGGTAAAGCAAATACATCGGGATATGACGAAACAATATCCCACAACTGTTCGGCTATCTCAGGTGGCACGTGCTGTAGGCGCACGTTTTCTTTAAGTTGTTGCAGTCTTTCTGCTGCATTCTGTTGCACAACGTGATGGACTCCTGCTACGCCTGTCGGTGCGTCTTGGCGCTCCTCCTCAGGTAAAAAAGGTTTTATTGGGGTCCCTCGTAGCATGTCCATTTTCAACACAGCTGTTTCTTCCGAGTCGTTAATAACAGGCACTCGGGCTTCGTAGTCCCTGGCTATGTAAACACAGGGCACTATTGAATCTGGATTTTCTTCGTCCGTAATCGCTGGTCCGCTTGAAACATTAGTTGGCACATCAATCCAATAAATTGTTCTCGGTGGTACCGTAATGGTTAGTGGCTCAAATTCTAATCTTTTATTGTTAAGTTGAAGAAAGTTCTCCTTCCCGATCCCGATATATGTTTGATATTTCTCCATGAATGGAATGCCGATTAGTCCGTCTTCTTCGAGCGGGAAATTATTTGGGATTACATGGAAAATGTGTTTTTCTTCTTCATATTCCAGCACTGCGACGAATAAGGAATGGTGTAAATCGTTTCCCATCTTAAATTCTGTGTTTAAGTTTCTGTCTACCATTGCTGTTTCCATGAGGCTGTCTTCTTTTATTAAATTTATGGCGGCACCGGTATCTAACAAATATCTCCCTGACCCTCGCACGTCTCGTATTTGTAATTCGACGACCCGTTTCTTTGACCCAATGGTGTTAACTTGAGGGGGTACAAGTCGTCCTCCGGGTCCGGTTCGCTCGGCATGTGGTTTACCCGTGGTGGAGGCCGAGGTTGGAGCTGGTCTTTTCGAAAACCCGACGGTTGCGCGTACGAATTTCCCCGATGTTGTAGATCTCGTGCTTTGCTGTGGCAGTCTCGCTCTAGGTGTCCAGTTCGCCGACAGTAATTGCAGGAAACCGGCGGACGGTGACTTGGAGCTGATGGGGCTGGTGGCGGGCGCGATGGTCGATGATTGACGTTCGTATTTCTTTCGGTGCGACGCAGATTTTGCGTCATTATCTCCCGTGTATCATCGCGTGCCTCCGCAGCTTGGGCCATCGCAATGGCTTCCCGAATGTTTTCCGGTCTTTGGGAACGAACTTCGGTGGAAATTTCTTTGCGAAGGGCCAACAAAAATTGATCGAGGCCTTGCTCCCGTTCGTATTCAATTAGAAATTTCCGTTTCGCTTCGTCTGCGGTCGAATTTGCGATAACGGCCAATACTTGGTTGTGCGCTTCCAGGTATCGGTTGGTAAATTTGGAAATGCTTTCATTTCTGTCTTGGAATATTCGTGAACGTTTATCGCGGAAAACACTGACCGGTAACAAATTTCCATAAAGGATTCGAAGGGCACCATATAATTGGTCGTAAGAACTTGTATTGTACTCGTTTAATTCGCGTTCGGCCTCGCCAACTATTTTCTTTGCAATAACTAATCGACGGAAGTAATCCGGACGCGAAACTTGTGACCGCACATCCTCGACTGAACTGATGAACGCTTCGACACCACAATTTTTACCGTTAAATTCTTTTACGAGTTCTATTGCCTCGCGGGGCTCTAACATGTCCAATTGCTCTGATATGACACTCGCGGCACTCGATGTTTGTTTTTCTTCCACTTCTTTCAATAGATTGTCCATTTTTTTGTCCGCGGGGTTTGTGAATATTTTGTCCATACTTAATACAGACGTGTTGCTTGTGCCTATCGAACTTGTTTCAGAGTCCGTGCTAATTAATTTTGTTTCGCCGTATTGAGTAAATGAATTTTTACTCACCCAGTTATTCTGTTGTGCCAGCGTTGAATTTTTCGTCTTCTACTGCGTTGTAGTGTCGTCGATGCTTCCAAGTTCCCAGCGTTGTCGATCCAGTACACCCCACACTTAGCACCAGTTTGTTATGTCGCAAGTTTAATCGTGGATTAATTAATTACGGTACGAGGGACTGGTTCGCGCTTCAGAACACGGTTGTGAAAGAAAAGACTCGGTTTACACTTTATAACGAGTTAGAAGACGTTTATTTCGTACAAAAGGTCGGACGGATGGTCCCGGCGTGGACACGGTACAATGTTGCCGTATGGTACTGTTAGATGTACACTCAGATATAGACTGACTGGCGCTGGTCGGGAGACGGTCTTTTATAGTGAATAGGGCCCAGCTGGGAATAGTGTGGAATAATCTGGAAAAAGAAGGAATTCGAATGTTCGGGGTCGTGGAAGCGGACTCGAACATTCTGGATGTCGATGTTTCGAGAAATGGGACGTGTTGAGGCGAAGTGACTGCATGGGTTTACGCAGATGGGAAGCTACAGCTATACGCAGTAGGGGACATCATTACAGTAAACATTTCCGGGCAAACCATTTTTCTCCACAATCATGCGCTTACGAACCTGCCGAGAACTTAAATGAATGAAACTCTCTTAAAATATCCAAAAACAATGTATTTTTCATACCGACCCGAGTCAAACAACGAGTGAAATTGTATCTTGTATTCCAGGCCGGACAGAATACTGAAATACATTGTATTTTCCATTTTTACGAAAGTCAAATAAAAAGTTAATATGTATCTTGTAGTCCAAGCCGGACAAAAGACTAACAATAAATTGAAAAGAATTCTTTTGTAGTTGAAAAAAAAAATTATGCCCATCCTTGGTCAGATGGTGTGCCGAAATCCGTTCAAGGTTGATAAACGCATCGTTCAGAAGTCACTTCGGATAATTACGTCCATAGTTCACAATTACTTCTGTGAGACTTTTGTGTTTTCATGGCAATAAAAGAGAAGCATGCGTCCGAGGATCGATTTTAACAATGTAATTTAATGACTAAATGTTTCAAGAATTTATCCCCGTTTTATAATGAGTTAACCAGATGTACAGATTTGTTTCAATACTCACTGCATGGTTCATAAGCGCATCATTGTGGAGTAAAATGGTTTGTCCGAAATAATGTTTACAATTACGCGAGATTTTTTTTCTCCCGTATTTCGAAAAACGCCTCGACCAAACTTTGCAGATGTCTAGTACTGGTATCGAGGTATTTCAGAAAAAAATAAAGCCTAATCGCTATATATCAAATTTGGAATTTTAAAAATTTTCAAAAATTGTCGAAATAATCGCGAATTAAATTTTTTATTTCGGGACGAGATTCTGTATTTAATTAAGAAAAGTATGAGCCGTTGTTCGTTAATTTTTCTTAATCAGGGGCTGAGTTATGTGCGCTCAAAGTTTCCATTGCACAAAAATCTGCAGTTTTTACAAAATACCGTATTTTCACAAAAAATCAGAATATCGAAAAGTTCTTGAAATTAGGTCTGTTCTTTGTCGATACCAACAAACTGCCCAAGGTTGACCAAAATCGTTGAGGTCGAGGGTCAACTGCTGGTTGAAATGGGATGGAATGACCCTTCTCGAATTCCCGTTGTAGATCGTGTATATTCGCGATATCTTCTACGACCAAGGCCCACTATTCCCTTGCCGAGTTTCCAAAGCATTGTCTAATGAGGCAGCGAGATTCTGCTTCGTTCGGTTGTGTAGCTTCACAATATTGGGTTACCTCCCGGAAGAATTCCCTTGGTCGTTCTGGTCCAGACGCATCGAAAGTTGGAGCAATTAATATGATTTTCGCGGTTTTTATGGACTCCGCGTATAGTTGGTTCGTGGTGACGCCTGGAATTCGAGTGCTGTTTATGATATCGGCTTGTGCAACTTTGTGCCGGCCCACCCCGCGATTGAATATGAACAGGTGGGAAAGGCTCGTCAATAATTATGTTATCTATTTTTGTTGGGCGCCAGTTGTAACGTTTACGATATGGCCGTCCTCATTGACAGACCTCCTCGAGTACGTTGGAATTCGGGGCGAGCGAAAGAACTATAATGAGACCGGTTAAGTAGGTAAAATACAATTTATTTTACCAAAACGATAATAAAAATACTTTGCTGTAAAGGGAAAGGAGTAATGTAAGTATTTTTAATTTGTTGTTTTGGTTAAATAAATAATATTTTACCTACCCAACCGCGGTCTCATTATAGTCCTTTCGCTCGCCCCGAACTCGAACGTACTCAAGGAGGTCTGTCAGTGAGGATCGCCAAATCGTAAACGTTACAATATATGTCTATATATTTATACACCTATATATGAGGTATTCCAAACCAACCCGTGGGATCATTTCCCTCGGGTCCGCCGATTGTTGCATACATTTTTTTAAACTTTGTTCCGACTTCAAATAGAGCCTAATTTTTTTTCAAAATTTTCCCACCACTCCTTAACGTGATTGGCGCGCATCGAAGTTGCAAAAATAAGAGTAAACTAACAAAACGGCCATTTTCAAAAGTTTAATTTTTTTCTACAAATTCTATTATAAAAAAAAATGTTCTTCCCTAATTTTTGAGTGGGACGCGGCTTGCTTGTATTAAAATTTTTTTTTTTTCAAATCTTTAAAATCGTGGAAGATTTTTATAAAAATCATGACACATGTGGGAAAATGAATAAAAATAAAACATGTCTTGAAAAATGTTGATATTCTGCATATTTTGTGAGGGGAGACGGACTCTAAGCACAGCAAAGTAAAAAATTGAGATACGAAATGTATGCATATACGAGAGATAAATCAAATTCAACGCGTTTTTTATGATAAAAAAGCTGTAACTTCAAAACTAAGCGTCTGCCCAAGTTGCGAGAGGTCTTAAACGTTTTGTTTTTATTCAAGGACTTTTGAGAAAAAAAATTAGAAAAATAAGATTGGTGTTTTTTAAGATATTAAATGTTTAGGCGATTAATTGTTAATTAATAATTGTTCAAACTGTACAACACGATTGTACGTTTTTGTATCGCATAGACCATGTGAAGACAGAAGAAAAAGCTCCCGTGGGTTTTTAATTTATCATCGGCCGTTGTTGAGCTATATCGATTTGAAATACTAAATATCGTCAATAATTGAACAACTCAATTTCACTGCATCTCCATAGCGGGCGCTAGAAATGGAAAACCCTGAAATACGTTGCTGTTCATTTTCGACGTATATTGTCGTGAAAAATCGTGGGGCCAAATTTTTTGATCAATGGTACGCAGCGGCCGGTTTCACCGTGGAATCTCCCATATGTGTATTGTGGCATTTCTCGAATTGTATTCTCACGTTCGTCTCTTTTTTCTTGTTGTTCTAAATATAACTCGAACAACTATAAGTTTCCGTTAATAAATGTGTCTGTATATGTGAAAAATAAATTTAAAAAATTTAAAAAAACTCCCGGCTGGAGTAAAAATCGAACATAAAAAACGTAATCTGATAGAAAGCATGAATAAAATTCATGAATCTAAAAAGTATACAACAAAAAAGGATGAAATAATTCAAGAAGTCATCTTAGTTTATTCATAGTTTGAATTATGATCGTTCGTTTGTATGAGTTCAATTTTTTGAATCGTGGTAATTTCCTCACTGCCCTCAATTCAGTCGGGAGACGTCATTCATTAAACATAAGTCGGAGGACGTTTTCTTTCGTATCGTCGAACATCTAAATCCAGATCGTCTTCATGTTTAATCAATGGCGTCTTCTTTGCACTGTTAAACATCTATATCCTATATCATATTTATGTTTAATGAATGACGTCTCCCGACTGAATTGAGGGCAGTGAGGAAATTACCACGATTCAAAAAATTGAACTCATACAAACGAACGATCATAATTCAAACTATGAATAAACTAAGATGACTTCTTGAATTATTTCATCCTTTTTTGTTGTATACTTTTTAGATTCATGAATTTTATTCATGCTTTCTATCAGATTACGTTTTTTATGTTCGATTTTTACTCCAGCCGGGAGTTTTTTTAAATTTTTTAAATTTATTTTATTTCATACTTTTTAAAGATAATTCGATATAATTTTCTCCACGTCCGCCAATGATTGGAATCATTTAGCTCGAACAAGACGTCCACGTCACAAAACAATTTTTCCTACTAGTGTCATAATGTACTATTGTTTATCGATTCAATATCGTAAAACGTGACCACTGTATGGAAATTTGATGTGACAAGACTTTAAAAGTATCGACTAGCTGCGGCACATGCTGGTTGTCCTTGGGCGCAGTTGAGTACAGTCTCAGCAAAATGTCACCGCATCATGTGATTGTTCAGCGCGGCTCCATGTAGCCATGACAAATTGTCAGCCCATAGTGGAGTCTTGAGGGCGGCTTAATAGAGCCTTGACCAAATCTCAGTGCATTATGGAGATTTTAAGCGTGGCTCTATGTAGCCTAGACCAAATTTCTGTTCATTGTACAGTTTTTTGAGCCCGGCTTGACGTAGCCTTGACCAGATGTCAGCGCATTCCGCTCGTCCTTTCCAGTCATTACAAGTTTTGAATATGTCTTAAGCGAGTGAACATTGAATGAATGCTGCTTCGACGAGTGATCGTTGAATGAATGCTGCTTCGAAAAGGACCTGACTCATATAGGAAAAACAATGAAAACAAATATACATATTGTGCATTCTGACAAATCGCTTTGTCTAAAAGTTTTGTCGGTTGGAGGATAAAGTAAAAAATTAAATCCGACAACAATTTTTTTCTTTCAAATTGCCAATTCCACCGAGGTAGACAATATCACTGGGCATAACCACATCGTCTAGCTAAACATCGATATTCACGTTTTTCACAATCCTGATAACATTATCATACGTTGAATAAAAAATAATGAACTCATTACACAATTTCGTTCGTACGTGAAATCAGTTGATAATCATAAATAAAACAAAATCACCGGGCATAACCACGTCATCCGACCTAACCTCCACATTCACAAATATCTTAATTTCGCGCCCAAATACAAGTATCCAGAATTATTAATCCGACGTGATTGATGAAATCAGCAGTAGATCAATCCTGCTAACATTATTCAACGTTAAATAAAAAATGCACTCATGAAAAAAATATCGTTCGTACGTGAAATCAATCAATAAAATAAAGTTATTGGAACCACCGCTTAGATCCGTTAGATCCGCCCCTGTCGTCAAAGCGGACGACTCGACATCGGAATGAAGTTAGGCTATGAAGAACGATGCGAGTATTGCCTAGCCAATCAGCGGGCTCGCTGGAGCTCTACTGTGGCCAGCATCGATATGGAAATTTCGAAAGAACGCGTTTTTTTAACATCAATTATCTTTACGAGTTCACATCCGATCATAAATATTATGATTCATAAAACATCTGTGTGGTCAACGGAACCGATGTGCAAATATTCGTTTGTAGAAGATTAGTCGTTTGAGCAAACATTCGTGAATTAGGAATCGCTGTTTCGCGGGAACACGACGAAACACATAACTCCCGTTTTCAGCCGGGAGTTAAAAATCAGGAAAATTATTGTACGCGGCGGCAAGCAACACATCGCATCTTGCGTAGACAACAAACGTTATATTCGTATTTTACAGAGAAAAACGTTTTATCTATGCATCATCCTTTTTTAGCATCTGAGTTGACTTAGCATTTGACTTCTGGCTAATGATAAGCGTATGCCGGTAAATCGTTCACTAGCTGCGGCGCAGATAAGCTTGCGTAGTAAATCCACGTTAATATACGGGGTATTCCATACGAACCGAGACCCCTTTTCAGCCGATGTTTTTTTATTCTCTCGAAATTGAAAGGAGTTGAAGTATGACGAGAAATAGTGGTTGACTCCAAATCTTAGGCCTCTAGGTTTATTTCTCACTATACTTCTGTAATTGGTATTTTTACTACTTTCGAAGGTCTCGAGACGTGGTGAGTCTTTATTTCTCAGAAGTTTAACCTTAATATATAATAATAATTTGGGAATATTATGAAAAATCAGAAATACAGAAATACGGGTGATTCGGATTTTCCATAATATTCCTAAATTTCTGGGTATCGTAAATTCCTGAGTTCCATCATGGAATTTATACAGTAGCTTCAGAATAATCATGGGAATATTACACAACATTAGGACCAAGAAAAAAAATATTCTTTTCCAGATATGAAGTTTTTTGTGTGTGTTTTGCCTCAAATCCTAAGAAAACATTTTTGATACTGAGGTCTCATAATTTTATCTGAAAAAACAGGAAAATTCCGTTCCAAAACGCTCGTGACAACATCAATTTAATTTAGAAATAAAGACTCACCACGCCTCGAAATCTTCGAAAGTAGTAAAAATACCAATTACAGAAGTATAGTGAGAAATAAACCTAGAGGCCTAAGATTCGGAGTCAACCACTATTTCTCGTCATACTTCAACTCCTTTCAATTTCGAGGGAATAAAAAAACATCGGCTGAAAAGGGGATTCGGTTCGTATGGAATACCCCATACATGTACGGATAGGAAATTTACCACTGGGGGGGATAATAACATTGATATCTCGTCGTTGTGTAAAAACGATGTATGTTTTGTTGTCCTCGAAATTGGTACAAGATTCGTAAACGATTACGAGAGAACTATTGAGCCGATTGCTTGAAATATTTTTTTTCTTTGAAAGGCCATGCTTGTAAAAAGAGAAACGTGCTTTTCGATACGGAAAAGAAAATTATAAATATGGGTATCTGAGCACAAAGGGTTCAGACCAAATTATTTTATCTCACTCCTTTTGCTTCCTCATAGAGGAAGCTTAGTTTTCGTGAAAAATTTTTTTTTCGAGATGTTCATGAAAACGTGTTCAGAATTTCCCAAAACATCTAAAAAACACATTCAGCAAAAAAGTTCGGATGTATGTGTGTGTGTGTGTGTGTGTGTATGTATGTATGTAGCATTGGTTTAACGTTCATAAGTTGAGAACGGCTTGAGATATGAAGCTGAAATTTATCACACATGTGAAGGGATCCAGGCGCCTTGCTTGATTTAATTTCCGGAATAATCGATGAAATTCTTTCGTTTTTACACGATTTCAAAATTCTTAAAAAATCGATTTTTGGCTCTAGCTCGCACAATTTTCGAGATATCGAGCTCAATTTCAGTCAAATGTTGCACTCCCTTAGGAAGATGCTTGGTACTGAATTTGAGCGAAATCCATTTAGTGCTTTTGTTTTGAAAGAATTTTGAAATTGGTTAAAAAGTATCGTGCGCACTCCAGCTTGGGCAATTTTTGAAATATCCGGCTGAAATTTGGTACAAAGTCGCACTTATCGGAACATGTTTCGTATTGAATTTGGGCAAAATCCATGAACTGATTCATATTTTACGTCGTTTTGAAATTTTTCAGAAATCGTTGTGGGTGCTCTAGCTTCCACAATTTTCGAGATATCGGATCAAAATTTGGTACAAAGTCGCACTGTCATCGAAAGATGTTTCGTATTGAATTTGGACAAAATCCATCTACGCGTTTAACCCTCAGATACTACACTCGCTTCATGGGACACCAATACCATACGGGTGCGTTTCTGGTTTTCCCGTTTTCAAAAGCTTATAACTCCATGGTTTCTTAACGGATATGAGAATTCAGCACCCGATTTTTATGGGAAATTTACCTGGGAATCGAAATATGCTATCGGCGTCACGCGAAATATTCGTTGAGTTAGTAAAAAATTTACTTTAAAAAAAAAAAAATTCCTAAGAATACAGGGAACATGTAGTTTTTCGCTGCCAGAAAACGCACCTCTGTGGTATCTGAGGGTTAAATTTGATGCGACTGTCAATTTTTTAAATTTGACATGAAATTCATCATATATTTATTCCGGACTGAAAAGATTTACGAACGGAATTTATATGAAAACAAAGATGCAAAGTCGAACCTTGCATATTGCTTCCTCATAATTTTTTACATTTGCCAAAGCTTACTCTATGAGGAAGCCAAAATTGATCGACACAGTACCTCATAGAGGAAACTCTGGTAAATGTAAAAAATTATGAGGAAGCAATGTGCAAGGTTTGACTCTGCACCCTTGTTTTCATATAAATTCCGTTCGTAAATCTATTTAGTCCGGAATAAATGTATGGTGAATTCCATGTCAAATTTAAAAAATTGAAAGTCGCATCTTGATAGTGCGACTTTGTACCAAATTTTGATCCGATATCTCAAAAATTATGGAAGCTAGAGCGCGCACGTCGATTTTTGAAAAATTTCGAAACGACATATTTATGATTCATTTTATACTCTACTTTATTCATGGACATTGCTATCTACAGTTCAGAACTATTATTACCTTGCTCCGATAGCTTTTTAGATAATTTCAACAATTTTTTACAAAAAATACATGATTTTGAGGTTAAAGTTCCGACACCTTTAAAGAAAGTAAAAAATGTTTTATTTTTTAGCCGAAGATCCCAACTGCAGCCCGATAATCACGATCCTGAAAAATAATTAAAGTAATTAAAATGAAACCGCACCATGTGAAAGAATATGTTCAGCTCCCATCCGTGCAATCGCTATATCAATTAAGATTTCTTTTCAAATATAATCCTCTTCCTACAAGAGTTATCCTTGAAAGAAAGAAAAAAACGACTCAAAGTAAGCAGAACAATTATTTGATTACAATCCGTTAAAATATGGACCGATTTTCGGAACAAAGAAACATATCGACGCTGCTTACGAAAACTAGCATATTTCAGTTTTCTTACGAAAACAAGCAGGCTTAATATCAGCGCGAAAACTAGCATGTTTCGGCTTTTGCGACGAAAGCTAGCACATTTCGATAATCGCCGCGAAAACTATCATGTTCCGGCTTTTACCACGAAAGCTAGTACATTTTGATATTCGCCGCGAAAACTAGCATGTTCCGGCTTGCTAGTTTTCGGGGTGGAAGCCGAAACGTCCTAGTTTTCGCGTCGAATATCGAAACGTGTTGGTTTTTGCGGTGGAATTAGCAACGTGTTAGTTTTCGTAAAAAATTGTAATCGTGCTACTTTTCGTAAGCGCGTCGATTTATGACCCCTCAAAGAATCAACGCAGTGCCCAGCGTCTTAGATTTGTTTCGATTTCTAATTCTTTACTCTTTTCTAGATCCAGCTGTTTATAAAGGTAAGTAGGTTGCATAGAAATGTCAAGTGCACAGAACTTTACGATCCCGCGAGTTACAAAAGAAAATGCAAGGTTTTGCTGGGAATACCCGACGCCGTTGAGCACTAAATAGCGTTCGATCTGGCAGCGGGACTTCCCTGCAGGCTCCAGCTGGTACGTATATAAGCGACTGCGTAAATGCAAATTGTCTATAGTACGATACAAGGCCGCGCCTTTGCAATCTGCGCTAATAATCCGTTTCGCATTTATACGTAATTATGGCCATCTATACAATCACACTTTTCGTCGTAATGGGAATTTTCTGTGGTAAGTAATTTCCGTGCACTCGAGAACTTGCTATCGATCATAAATTTTAGCAATTCATTGAATTTGCGTTGACGATGCATTTACCATTTTCCAATGTAGTGACCGATTAAATGTTTGCTAAAATCGTGATTGCGGTTATAGAACGAATTTAAAGTTCGACTTGTTTACTATTGAAAATATATCGGATAGAAATTTTTCAGTGCCGAAAGTAAAAAAAAAGCGTCAAAGACTATAAGGGGGATAACCATAGGCGAAGTGTCCCTGCACCGAATATTGCCGTTATATTTTTTCATAGTCGCCGCTATCACGTCTAATAATTCCACCAAGTTTCAGTCCTGAGTAACTGACGCTTAAGGGGTAACACTACTATCCATTTTTTCAAATCGGTCTTTTTGTTGACTCAAAGAATATTTTAGAACCTCTTAAATGTGAGGCAAAAAGTCTCATACCGGAAAAAAAAATGTTCCTCGACTTTTTTACCTATTTTTCGAGCGCATCGGGCTACTCCGGAACGACTACCTGCGTCGGACAAATACCTACTGAAAAGTCTTATGCCTTATCTTTTGATTTTTACCATCTCTGGTGCCCCAACAGATGCGGTTACAAAGTGTTTAGATCCGTCAGAAGCGTTTTCAAACAAAAGTACGTAAGTGTAGCGTCAGCAAGCATCAGTACCTAGAAACGTTGGTTTTTTTTCTCGCTTGCCATCAAAGTTTTTGTGTTTTGCACGAATCATTTTTACTAGTACTCGCTATTATGTATTTCCGAGTGGTCTCGAAATAACAATGAGTAACAAAAAAGTGTATTCGGACCAGTGTTGGGCAGCCCTGAAGTACATTTGTACTTGAAGTCCCGTGGGAGTCCAAAGTCACGGTGGACTTTGGACTTTGCAACCGTGAGAGTCCAAAGTCCGAAAGGACTTCGGACTTTGCAACCGGAGGAGTCCAAAGTCCGACGGGACTTTGGACTTTGCAACCGTGAGAGTCCAATGTCCGAAAGGACTTCGGACTTTGCAACCGGAGGAGTCCAAAGTCCGACGGGACTTTGGACTTTGCAACTGTGGGAGTCCAAATTCCGAATGGACTTCGGACTTTGAAACCGTGGAAGCCCAAAGTCCGGATGGATTTCGGACTTGGCAACCGTGAGAGTCCAAAGTCCGAAAGGATTTCGGACTTTGCAATCGGAGGACCCCAAAGTCCGAAAGGATTTCGGACTTTGCAACTGGAGGAGTCCAAAGTCCGGAAGGACTTCGGACTTGAGAACCCTGGGAGTGCAAATTCCGGATGGAATCTGGACTCCGACGTTCGCCGAGGCCAAAATACAAATGTTATAGGTGATGCCACGTGTACCGAGTCTACAATACAAATGTACTTTGTACTCCTATGTTTCCAAGGTCAGAATAAATATATACTTTGCAATGATTAAAAAGGATGCAAAGTCGAACCTTGCACATTCCTTCCTCATAATTTATTACATTTGCCAAAGCTCACTCTATGAGGAAGCCAAAATTGATTGGCACAGTTCCTCATAGAGGAAACTCTGGCAAATGTAAAAAAATTATGAGGAAGGAATGTGCAAGGTTCGACTTTGCATCCTTTTTAATCATTGCAAAGTATATATTTATTCTGACCTTGGAAACGTAGGAGTACAAGGTACATTTGTATTGTAGACTCGGTACACGTGGCATCACCTATAACATTTGTATTTTGGCCTCGGCGAACGTCGGAGTCCAGATTCCATCCGGAATTTGCACTCCCACGGTTATCAAGTCCGAAGTCGTTCCGGACTTTGGACTCCTCCGGTTGCAAAGTCCGAAATCCTTTCGGACTTTGGACTTTCACGGTTGCAAAGTCCAAAGTCCCGTCGGACTTTGAACTCCTCCGATTGCAAAGTCCGAAATCCTTTTGGACTTTGGACTCGCACGGTTGCCAAGTCCGAAATCCATCCAGACTTTGGGCTTCCACGGTTTCAAAGTCCGAAGTCAATTCGGAATTTGGACTCCCACGGTTGCAAAGTCCAAAGTCCCGTCGGACTTTGGACTCCTCCGGTTGCAAAGTCCGAAGTCCTTTCGGACTTTAGAATCTCACGGTTGCAAAGTCCAAAGTCCATCCGGACTTTGGACTTCGGGACTCCTCAAGTCCAAATTTGCCCATCACTGATTCGGACAAGAGAGATACAAAAAAATCGTATCCTACGAGGTGTCCGAGTAGTGTAGCGTCGAGACGACGGTTGAATAGAAACGAGTCTGAGGGTAACACGGAAGGTGAGAAATAAAAAGTGTTTTCCAACAATGTTGATGTAAATTATGGATTTGGTTATAGAATTATAACCTTTATTGCTGTGTTTCCAACAATCGCAATGTTAAGTGCAAAATATGTGATTCGAACGTCTCGTTTCAAAAGAGAAGTCCTCAGGGCTTAGGCTTCACAATAGTTATAACTTGCCCGAATTCTTCAAATGTCAAAAATTCACGAAGTAAACTCATACGAAATGCATATGAAATAAACTGTCGAATCGTGTTGGCAATGCGACTACTCGGAATAGGGCTCAACAGAATTACAAAATCTTGTGCGTTTATGGAATTGTCACGAACGATGTTTCAAATTTTTTATGATAAAAAAGTGAATATGATTTCGATCACAACAAGGTCTGTACGAGACTCTAGTATGACAAGAGCAGCACAAGAAGAAGCAAGAAAAGTGAAGAAAATGAACAATCTGAACGGATAACTGTTTCCGGTGATCGTCCGAGAAAAAAACGTGAATTTTCGTCACTTTTCGGTACCACAACTTTGACCAGCATTTTACGAATTATGAAGATTTTATAAATTGATATCGGCATCCATCTCACAATGTTTGCTTGAAAGCCGATGCCATGGGAATACAGCACGCCGAGCAGTCTTTGACGAACGAGGCAAAATAGGCACGTTCTAGCATCAAATCCTATAAGAAAGAAAACAAAGACGAATAGTTAAATTTCGAAGGACAACTTCATGGTCCTGGGTTAACGGACTGATGGTAAAAAAATGTGTACTGATAGAATTTTTAATCTTTTCACGTCTAAAACTTATTTGTAAACTTTAAAAGCGTTTATCTGTAAACACGATTTTTTGAAACTGCACGGTGCATCACTTCAACTTTTTTTTATCCTTCCCATTTCAAATTTTGACCACATCTTCAAAGTTACATTTTAAAGAGAAGCACGTATGGAATTTTCAATAAATTGATTTGAACATTATTTATAAATAAATGAATGACATTTTTTCAATGCGAAATGAACGACTTAATTTAATCAGTCACCAATCGCTCAAAAAATAATATTCCTGAAATTCCCTACATTCTCTACCTATGATCATCAGACTTAAGTGAATTTTTTTGGTTGAGGGTTGGAATCTGCACAAGCTACACCGCGTGCCGCAGAGTGCCTCAAATTCAACGTGCTTTGGGCAAATGAGTATAGTGTCTCTATTTTCATTGATATTTGTATAATAATTTTTCTTCTTGTACTTAGATAAGATGTTAATAACACCACCAAATATTATTGTTTTACTAACTTTTCTTATTTGTAAAAAAATGATTAGGATTCGGATGGACATTTAAGAACAAAAAAAATTTAAGGAGCCGAACATTGAGATGGATGAAATAGCATTCTCAAGCTTGACATGTCTAGTTTTGAGATTTTATGATGGATTTTTTTCCCTGGCCATTGAACATGGTACAATCGAGAGAAATTTTGCGAAAAAAAATGTTTCAAAAACTTTCCGTTTTTCAAAGATGTCCCTGGGATCGAGAACATTTTTCCTGACTTAATCAATAACACAATCACTTAAACTGATTCTTTACCTTCCATTTAATTTTTTGTTCTTTAATGTACAACAATTTTTAGTTAAGGTATCAGCCGGTGAATGAAAAAAAATATTTTTTCGTTTGATCATCGATATCTCATGAACCGGTTATCCAATAGCAAATCGACTGGCAGTTTTGCAAACTAAAATAAATTGTGTATGAGATTTAACTATTGATAGAAAAAAAAATGTCTGCTTAAAAGTACTGCTTAATTTTCTAAATAACCAGAAAAAGTGATTTTTTGCCACTTTTTCAAGTGAATGGAAAGGGTGAAAGAAAAAGTTATTTTTATAAAAGAATAATCGAACCTCAAACGCAATCTATTTGAATTTCTAAAACTGGCAGGCGATTTGCTATTGGATTACCGGTTCATGAGATATCGATGACGAAACAAGAAAAGATGTTTTTTCATTTACCGGCCGATACTTCAACAAAAAATTATCGTACAGAAAAAATACAAACATCAAATCGTAGGTCAAGAATCAGGCTAAGTAGCTGTGTTATTGATTAAGTCAGGAAAAATTTTCTCAATCCCGAGGACATCTTCGAAAAACGAAAAAAATGTTGAAAAATTTTTTTGCAAAATTTCTCTTGATTGTGCCATGTTCAAAGGCCAGGAAAAAAATTCATCATAATATTTCAAAACTAGACATGTCAAGTTTGAAAATGCTTTTTCATTCATCTCAATACGACAATTTTCCGTGAAGTTACAGTCACACAAAAATCACGTAAAAAAATGGAAACATTTTCTGCTCTTTCAATGTTTTTGATGAGTCTAAAAAGAAAAAAAAAATTTCTTCGAAGAACTTTTTGCGCTACCTTCGAGTTTTTGTACAGCCACGAATTTTTTTCGTCACTTTGCGGCATCGTTTCACACGATATACATTTTCCTGATATTTTGTTTTAACCTGCGTGACACCTAAAAAAATCGAATGACAATGTGTTTTTGGTTTTTGTCACTTATGTTTGTCGTACAGTGACCAATTGTTTTGTGTGACTTTTTATCATTATTTTTAACTATACATTAGGCCGGCTTGAAAAAAAAAACTTTTTTTTTTCCTTCAATCAAAATACATTCACACCAAAGTATCTTCCATCAAGAGAATCGTGTCCAAAAATGAGCCCGATCGGACCATTTTTAGGGGTCGCGCAAGATTTTTCTAGTTTTCCCATTTGATTAACATGGGAAGAACGAAAAGTTTCCATTCAAAAAATCGTAGCTCCGACAATTTTATAGGTACATTGATCCGGTTAGTTCCATTTGAAAGCTCTTAAAAACCCGCTTAAAATGGCGTGCGGACCTTCGAAATCCGATTGCAACTTCCGTCGATAATTTCTTACAAAACAACAAAATTATCGATGGAAGTTGCAATGGGATCCCAAAGGTCCACACGCCATTTTAAGCGGGTTTTTAAGAGCTTTCAAATGGAACTAACCGGATCAATGTACCTATAAAATTGTCGGAGCTACGATTTTTTGAATGGACACTTTTCGTTCTTCCCATGTTAATTAAATGGGAAAACTAGAAAAATCTTGCGCGACCCCTAAAAATGGTTCGATCGGGCTCATTTTTGGACACGATTCTCTTGATGGAAGATACTTTGCCGTAAATGTATTTTAATTGAAAGAAGAAAAAAAGTTTTTTTTTCTAGCCGGCCTACATACTTTCTTCAGATTTTATTTTAACCTGCATGACACCAAAATAGAAATGACGAATTTAATATTATTTTTGTCGGTTATGTTATCGGTCGGTAATCGAATGTTATTGCTCTGGTATTATTTTTCGGTGAGATTCTGGCACCGTTTTTACGATATATATTTCCTCGTCATCATTTTCAACCTGCGTGACATCTACAAAAGAATCAAATGAAGATTTTTATTCCTAGGTCATGTTGATCGTACAGGAATCAATTTTGCTTCTTCATAGGGGAAGCTTTCGTTTGGTGAAATTCATTTTTTAACTCCCGGCTGAAAACGGGAGTTATGTGTTTCGTCGTGTTCCCGCGAAACAGCGATTCCTAATTCACGAATGTTTGCTCAAACGACTAATCTTCCACAAACGAATATTTGCACATCGGTTCCGTTGACCACACAGATGTTTTATGAATCATAATATTTATGATCGGATGTGAATTCGTAAAGATAATTGATGTTGAAAAAACGCGTTCTTTCGAAATTTCCATATCGATGCTGGCCACAGTAGAGCTCCAGCGAGCCCGCTGATTGGCTAGGCAATACTCGCATCGTTCTTCATAGCCTAACTTCATTCCGATGTCGAGTCGTCCGCTTTGACGCCAGGGGCGGATCTTACGGATCTAAGCGGTGTTTCCAAACAGGGGCGGATCTAACGGATCTAAGCGGTGGTTCCAATAACTTTTTTTTTATTGCATCAAATATTTCGTGATGGAAACTGTGAACTGTGGACTCTCTTCCTCTTTCTCGCTCTCTCTCTCTCTCTTTATATATATATATATCGCTTATCTATCTATCTTGTATAATAAATATCGCTTTCTCTCTTTCTTTCTCTCTCTCTCTCTCTCTCTCTCTCTCTCTCTCTCTCTCTCTCTCGCTCTCTCTCTCCCTTTCACTCTCACACTTATGAATAAAGTCTTCAATCGTTTGTTTTCGGTACGATTAAATCACAGTTCCTACAGTTTTTCCCACCCCTCATTCGTGATTAGGGCGTTTCAAATTTACGAGTTTTACAAATTTTACAATTTATTAATTACGTGGGTAGAACGTACAGCGATCTATGGAAACGTTATGATCCGATATTAGGTGGTATTACACATATCCATGTTTTATATACATTAGGGTGGTCCTTATTTGGCCTTATAAAAAAAAGTCTCACTCCCCACCTTCCAAATGATTCTAAACCATGAAAAATGAATTTTCATATTTTTTTCCGATTTTTAAATTCACCCTCTGCTTTGCCTGAATTCATTTGAAAATTTTAAAAATAATTTATATCATATTTCCAAGCTTAATACGAAAACGATGGCAGCGAAAAATCTGAAAAAAATGTATATTATAAAAAACTATACCACAAAAACACCGAAAAATTTTGGCAGCTGTTCGACAAACATAAGCTAAAGAAAAATCGACATTGAATTTTTTTTAGGTGTCACGCAACCGGTAAAAAAATCTTAAACAAATATATATCATAAAAAATGATGTCAGAAGGTAACGAAAAAACTTTCGTGACGGTACACAAATTTGAAGTGAGCGGAAAAAGTTTTTGCAAGAAAGGAAACATTTTTTTCAAGGTTAAGTCAAAATTTCAGGATCACCGATTTTTTCAGTAAAAAAAGTAGTCAAGTAGCGTGTTGGGCATGCACATGATAGGGTTCCGTTGCGTAAAAGCTACATTCTGGAATTTTTTCAGATTTTTTGCATCGACGATTGGAAAGTTAGAGGGGCGACACTCTGATAACGACTTTGAAAGCTAATATCTTGTAAGTGAAGAGTTAAAATGAAAAAGTCTCAAAACGTTATTTGTTGCATTTACGGAGACCTATCTAAGGACACCACACTCAATGGCGCAAGCAAACAAAATTTCGAGTACACGTTTTAAAGTGCGTGAAAATTGTAAAAAAAAATTTTCTCCCGAAAATATTTTTTTTGCTTTTAGGTCGACGATCTTCATCTGTGTACCAAATTCAATCTCAATCGGTACATAACTGAAAGGCTGGGAGGACTGTGACATACAGACAGACAGACGGACGGAGTTGGCGAAACCATAAGGGTTCCTAGATTTCTACGGAACCCTAAAACCCTCAGTGATGTCTATGACATATGAAATGTTCATCCAAACCGGTTGACCCGTTGAAGAGTTTTACAGCATTTTCTTAATTGGATCTTCAATTTAAAAATTGAAAAAAAAATTATAGGATATTTCCGATATCAATGCAATTTGGAACTCAAAGTTGAAGGTTCCCGTTTGTCAGTGGCTTCCATCTTCTCTTACCGGTAAGGAATCGAAATGAAACATATCGGGTATTTCACGGTACTTATTTTAGGAAATTTATTAAAAAATTAATAACTATTGCACGGATCAACCGATTTGAATAAAAATTGAATATGTCATAGACGTCACTAAGGTTCTTTACTGGAGAAATCAGCGAACGTAAAATTTTGACATAACCTTAAAAAAAATTTTTTATCATTTCCAAAAATTTTTTTCGTGAACTAGATTTTCGTACAATCACCACATTTTTTTCCGCCCTTTCTAACATCATTTTTTACGATATATATTTTTTCTAGATTCTTTTACCGGCTGCGTGACATAAAAAAAAAAATTCAATGTCGATTTTTATTTTTATTTTTAGGTTATGTTCGCCGGACAGATACTCACTTTTCGTGGTGTTTTTGCCTTATAGTTTTTTACAATATATATTTTTTTCAGATTTTTTTTCCCGACCTTTTTCGTGAAAATAGGAAATATGACATAAATGATTTTCAAAACTTTCAAATGAATCCAGGCAAAGCAGAGGGTAAATTTAAAAATCGGAAAAAAATATGAAAATTCCTTTATTATGGTCTAGAATCATTTGGAAGGTGGGAAGCGAGACTTTTTTTTTAAGGACCACCCTAATATACATACATGCAATATAACATATATCGACGCTGCTTACGAAAACTAGCACGTTTCAGATTTCTTACGAAAACGAGCACGTTTCTAATTTCACCGCGAAAACTAACACGTTTCGATGTTCGCCGCGAAAACTAGCATGTTTCGGCTTCGACCCCTAAAATAAGCAGGCCGAAACATGCTAGTTTTCGCGGTGAAGATCGAAACGTGCTAGTTTTCGTGGCAAAAGCCGAAACGTGCTAGTTTTCGCGGTGATGCCAAACGTGCTTGTTTTCGTAAGAAATTTAAAACATGCTAGTTTTCGTAAGCAGCGTCGATATTGTCTTACATATATATGAGCAAGTCCACCAATTCGAGTACCGGTTTTGGGCGTCGATATCAGCGATCTTTTTGTAACTTTGAGAAATGGAACCTCCCATTGAGAAATGAACTCTGATTTTTTTTTAGATTTTTCCTTTGGTTATTTTCGCTGCAATTGTATGGGTAATTCTGTGAGTTTGTCATTTTTTTCTTGTTTTCATTAATTTCTCAATGTGTTTCAATAGGGGAAAAAACTAAACGCGACCACCTCTTCTCTGTGAAAAAAGCTCAGCTTTTCGAAAAAAATACAAAAACATTTTTGGGACTTGAAAAATTACTTAAAATCGCATTTGAAATATAAAAGTCGATTTTTCTCGAATGGATATTTTTTAAAAATTTTGAAAGTATTTTTATCGAAAAGCTGAGAAAATTTCACGTAATTTATGTAGAAATGAAGTTGGGACCTCTGTAATAACTCGTTGAATTACCAAATGTGTGACAAAATAACTTAAACCTCAATTTATATTTTTTTCATTTCCAAATGATTCGTATGACTGTTTCTAAATACATGGAAACCATATGATCAAAGATGAAACTTAGCGTCATGTGGTGACGCTGTTAGTTTTGCAAGTGCACCATCTTCAACTTAAGGGCGGGGTAAGGTTAGTTCGATATTAAAAAAAGGATATTTTTGATAATTTTTCTTGACGATACAGTTGATATACATTTATTGATATAATGACAAACTCAATAACGTTACGTTTGAAGAATATTCTATAAAATTTTCATTAACTTTAATGAACAACTAAGCAATTGACGGAGAATCTCTGCAGACGTCTAAGAAAAAAAGTTGTATCGCGGTGCCCATTATAACTAATTACTGGAGCATCTGAGACGAAAGAACCGGAGTGATTTCAGTAGCTGCTACGTTTCTGCAGGTGATGAAGGCAAGTCTTTATTTTAAAATTGATTTTTTAATTTTTTACAGCATTTAGAAGTCAAAATACTGGTTTTTCATTTAAAAAATTGAGAATGTTTCCATTTCAAAATACGATGAAATAAAAAAACTCGACGTCATTACCTGCAGAAATTTGTCAACTAATCAAATTATTTCGGTTTCTTGATCTCAGTATTACGAATCATTTGAAAATGAAAAAATATTAATTAAGGTTTTAGTTGTTTCGTTATACATTTGGTGATTCAACGAGTTATTACAGAGGTCCCAACTTCATTTCTACATAAATTACGTGAAATTTTCTCAGCTTTTCGATAAAAATACTTTCAAATTTAAAAAAAAATATACATTTGAGAAAAATCGACTTTTATATTTCAAATGCGATTTTAAGTAATTTGTCAAGTCCCAAAATGTTTTTGTATTTTTTTTCGAAATGCTGAGCTTTTTTCACAAAGAAAAGGTGGTCGCGTTTAATTTTTTCTCCTATTAAAACACATTGAGAAATTAATGAAAACAAGAAAAACATGACAAACTCACAGAATTACCCATACAATTACAGCGAAAATAACCAAGGGAAAAATCTAAAAAAAAATCAGAGTTCATTTCTCAATGGGAGGTTCCATTTCTCAAAGTTACAAAAAGATCGCTGATATCGACGCCCAAAACCGGTACTCGAATTGGTGGACTTGCTCATATACATGCGTTTCACTTCCATATATATATGCTGTGGGTCACCCGCATGGAAACGGCTAGGTGACACATGGGTCCATTCTAATAGGAAAACATACACTCCGAATGTAGCTGTCGAAACTGTTCCGCAGTGTGGCGCTGGGTGCCACGCGAGCGATCTGTTTGAATCGCGTCCTCGCCGGTGCCGTCGTAGCGGCCGCGGGATGGTGTAAAGTGGCCCTCGGGAAAGTGGCCCTCGGGAAAGTGGCCCCGTGTCAGTTTGCCCGAAGTCTCCCACCCGTTTTCCGAACTCACCCGAAGGCAAATCGAGCAGTGGGTCTCAATGTGCGGTTCATCGTCAAAATTTCAGAGCCCGGAATTGGCGCGAGTTTCAAATTAGCGCAGACGGACATAATGATTAAAATTGGATATCCATTGAACATTTAACAAAAAAATTATGCACGACTGTTCATATTCGATTTTTATCCTTCGCTTATGTTAAAAATAAATCGTTTTCATCCCGTCGCGTGAGCTTTGGCGACAAAAGGCGGTATCTTAATATTTTAATATTTTCTATAAAAATACTGATTGGATAGAATGGGGAGGTAAGTCGAAGAAAAATACACATATTTACTGTAATTTATATTTTAATTCGTTATCCATTAGACATATTTTACATTCATGCTTGTACATCGCTACGATTGGTTTGTTTTTTGTCGAACGATAATTATTACCTCCTTCTAGTCGGTTTTCTCATTCATTCGAAATGCATTACAAAACATGTTTCCCACCGAAATACATGGTTGTGTCCATACCAAAAGTGCAAAGTTTTTGCGGGATCATTTTTGATATAGCTTAAATTTCGAAATATTTTCGTACGAAGTAAAGGTCTGATTCGTGATTATCATTATTATTATTATTTTTCCTTTCACGTTGTTTCGAACGATTTAAAATGTATGAATTAAAAAAAAATCTTAGATTTTTCCCAAATTCTTGTAATTTCGGGAATAATGGGCCGATTGCCGGGTTTATTTTTCTTCATCGTTGGTTATTTCTCCAAATAAATAAATCGCTCGAAAATTGTAAAAACTGTTGTTGACTTAAATTATTGCATTTTTGAGCTACACAATTTTTTTTTTCTTTTACAAAAAGAATTATTCACTTTGATTAGTGAAAAGAAAATAATGTAGGTATCTGATTTTACGTATTATCGCTTAAATTAACACGATGAGCGGAATCTCGAGCATCCTGCGATGAAGATTCTTCTTTAGTACGGTATTCTGCGTATCCATCGCAATAAGTCCAGTACTGGACTTATTACCGTACTAAAGAAGAATCTTCATCGCAGGATGCTCGAGATTCCGCTCATCGTGTTAATTTAAGTGATAATACGTAAAATCAGATACATTATTTTCTTTTCTCTAATCAAAGTGGATAAAAGATAGTGGGAAAGGAAAAGGAAATTTTTTCCTTTTTGTAAAAGGAAAAAAAAATGGTGTAGCTCAAAAATGCAATAATTTCAATCAACAACAGTTTTTACAATTTTCGAGCGTTTTATTTATTTGGAGAAATAACCAACGATGAAGAAAAATAAACCTGGCATTCGGCCCATTATTCCCAAAATTACAAGAATTTGGGAAAAATCTGAGATTTTTTTTAAATTCGTACATTTTAAATCATTCGAAACAAAGTGAAAGGAAAAATAATAATAATAATAATAATCACGAATCAGACCTTCACTTCGTACGAAAATATATCGAAATTTAAGCTATATCAAAAATGATCCCGCAAAAACTTTGCACTTTTGGTATGGACACAACCATGTATTTCGGTGAGAAACATGTTGGTAAATTTGCAGAATCACGGCTCCACCTCGAAAGTGCTCCAAATTTTTTTCTGACATTCTGTACCACTAGTATGTAGTATCCCAAGTAATTTTAAGGGGGTGCATGGCCTCGGCCCCCTTGAAAAAAAATAAAAAGTGGTAATATTGAAAATCAAAAAAACGGAAATTAATCGATATTAATGTGAGAAGGAAGTATACAAGCATGTTTCACCGAGGAACGTTACTTTCAAAATCGACAACAGCTGTTATTTACAACCACGCACATACACTCACACACGAACAAACACGCACACACATTCAGACACAATCGTGAACAAGTGGCAATAATGTAAGAAGTAAGGATACAAGCATGTTTGATAGAGGAACGTTACTTTCAAAATTAATAAGAGCCAGTATTTACGTAGAAATGGATTGTGACGGGGTATCGTGACCCTTACCGAAGCAATAATTAAATTCCAAAGTCGTGCAAATAGCATTGTGTTTTTACAGAACCACGGTGTATTAGCGCGTGAAGTTGTATGTGCATCATGTGGAAGCCCTCTGCCACTCTTCATGAGACCAGTCTTTTGTGGCGTTGTCAAAGACCTCATGAGGAGTTGAGAAATAAAAAAATATTTCGGAAACGGTGCAATTTCAAGCAATCTCTCCGAACAAAAACTTGGCTCGGTAACGCTAATTTTTCCCCGGAAAAATGCTGCACATTTATTATAAATTCGTTATATAAATAATAAAAAATAAAATATAATTCGTAAATATATTCGTTTTGTGAATGAATGGTAATAAAAATTCGTCTCGTTATTAATTTCGAATTTACGGTGTCTTCATTTATTTCTATGGTGTTAAACATCATGCGCCACTATATTATAGCATCCTACACCATTGCTGAGTGGTAAAGAATGTCAGAAAAAAATTTGGAGCACTTTCGAGGTGGAGCCGTGATTCTGCAAATTTACCAAATATTAATACCGCCTTTTGTCGCCAAAGCTCACGCGACGGGATGAAAACGATTTATTTTTAACATAAGCGAAGGATAAAAATCGAATATGAACAGTCGCGCATAATTTTTTTGTTAAATGTTCAATGGATATCCAATTTTAATCATTATGTCCGTCTGCGATAATTTGAAACTCGCGCCAATTCCGGGCTCTGAAATTTTGACGACGAACTGCACATTGAGACCCACTGCTCGATTTGCCTTCGGGTGAGTTCGGAAAAAGGGCGGGAGACTTGGGGCAAACTGACACGGGGCCACTTTCCCGAGGGCCACTTTACACCATCCCTTATAGCGGATGGTGTCACCTGACCTGCTCAGTTCTCCTCCGTCTCAGTTCACCGCACTTTGACGCCAATCCCCGCAGTACCGACCGAGCCCTGACGCGTCGACCAGTGGGTCTCAATGTGCGGCTCCCCATGTAATCCACGGTTCATGTGAGACCCACTGTTCGACCGTCAGGGCTCGGTCGGTACTGCGGGGATTGACATCAAAGAGGGGTGAACTGAGACGGAGGAGAACTGAGAAGGTGAGTTGACACCATCCCATGCATAGAGCCCGTATAGGAGTGTCCAGACGGTCCAGACCAGTTTATAAGACCATGACGTGGACGTCTTGTTCGAGCTAAATGATTTCAAACATTGGCGGACGTGGAGAAAATTATATCGAATTATCTTTGAAAAGTATGAAATAAAAATTAAATTAAAAAAATTTTTTAAAACTCCCGGCTGGAGTAAAAATCGAACACAAAAAAAATTAGAACAAAAAAAAAGTAATCTGATAGAAAGCATGAATAAAATTCATTAATCTAAAAAAATACAACAAATTAATAAATTTAAAATGGACCAAACAAATTAGTCAATTTAAAAGAACGAAGTAAATAAATAAGTTCAAAAAGGATGAAATAATTCAAGAAGTCATCTTAGTTTATTCATAGTTTAAATTATGATCGTTCGTTTGTATGAGTTGAATTTTTTGAATCGTGGTAATTTCCTCTCTGCCCACAATTCAGTCGGGAGACGCCATTCATTAAACATAAAGATGATATAGGATATAGATGTTCGACGATACGGAAGAAAACGTCCCCCGACTTATGTTTAATAAATGACGTCTCCCGACTGAATTGTGGGCAGTGAGGAAATTACCACGATTCAAAAAATTCAACTCTTACGAACGAACGATCATAATTTAAACTATGAATAAACTAAGATGACTTCTTGAATTATTTCATCCTTTTTGAACTCATGTATTTACTTCGTTCTTTCAAATCGACTAATTTGTTTGGTCCATTTTAAATTTATTAATTTGTTGTATTTTTTTAGATTAATGAATTTTATTCAGGCTTTCTATCAGATTACTTTTTTTTTGTTCTAATTTTTTTTGTGTTCGATTTTTACTCCAGCCGGGAGTTTTAAAAATTTTTTTTAATTTATTCGAGATGTTCATGAAAACGTGTTCAGAATGTCCCAAAACATCTAAAAATCACATTCAGAAAAAATGTTCGGATGTATGTGTGTATGTGTGTGTGTGTATGTATGTAACATTGGTTGAACGTTCACAACTTGAGAACGGCTTGAGATATCAAGCTGAAATTCGTCACACATCTGAAGGGTTCAAGGCGCATAGCATGATTAAATTTTAGAAAAATCCATGTAGTTCTTTTGTTTTTACGCGAGTTAAAAAAAATTCAAAAATTTATTTTCGGTCGTTAGCTCCGACAATTTTAGAGATATCGAGCTCAAATTTAAGAGAATGTTGTACGACTACGGGGAGATGCTTCTTACTGAATTCGAAAAAAAATCCATGCAGTACTTTTGTTTTAACTCTTAAATGCACGATATTTTGTTGACAGTTTCTATTTATCAATTACTACTAAAAAAAGAGTGTATATTGAGGAAAAAAAGGGTGCAAAGTCGAACCTTGCACATTGCTTCCTCATAATTTTTTACATTTGCCAGAGTTTCCTCTATGAGGAACTGTGCCGATCAATTTCGGTTTCCTCATAGAGAAAGCTTCGGCAAATGTAAAAAATTATGAGGAAGCAATGTGCAAGGTTCGACTTTGCACCCTTGTTTTCATATAAAATCCGTTCGTAATTCTATGTAGTCCGGAATAAATATATGGTGTCCAATTCCACGTATGGTGACAATTCCATGTCAAATTTAAAAAATTGAAAGTACCATGAAATTTAAACGCCTTCATGGATTCCGCCCAAATTTAATAGGAAACATCTTTCGATATTAGTGCGACTTTCTACTTAATTTTAGCCTGATATCTCGAAAATTGTGGAAGTTAGACCACTTACGTTGATTTTTGAAAAATTTCAAAATGACATAAAATATGAATGGCTCGATGGATTTTCCCCAAATTCAATCCGAAACTTTTCTTGATAATAGTGCAGCTCCGTACCAATTTTTAGTCCGATATCTAGAAAATTGTGCCAGATAGAGTGCGCACACCATTTTTTTACACCTTTTAAAATTTCTTAAAACAAAAACACTCCATGGATTTTTTTTCCAATTCAGTATCGAGCATCACCCTGTAGTCGTTCAACATTATACTGAATTTGAACTCGATATCTCTAAAATTGTGGAAGCTAGAGACCAAAAATAAATTTTTGAATTTTTAAAAAATCGCGTGAAAACGAAAAAACTATATGGATTTTTCTAAAAATTGAATTATGCTATGCGCCGTGAACCCTCTACATGTGTGACAAATTTCAGCTTGATATCTCGAGCCGTTCTGAAGTTATGAACGCTCAACCAATGTTACATACATACACACACACACACATACATACATCCGGACATTTTTTCTAAATGTAATTTTTAGATGTTTTGGGACATTCTGAACACGTTTTCATGAACATCTCGAAAAAATTTTTTTTCACGAAAACAAAGCTTCCTCTATGAGAAAGCAAAATTAAAAAAAAATTATAAAAAAATTAATTAAAAACATCCGCGGCGCATGAATGGCGCTCACTGTAAGCAAATACATTGAAGCGCTTCGTTGCCTTTTGCCTACAATTCTTAAAAAGCATCCAAATGTACGTGCAGTAAATATAGAGCCAGAAAATATATGTTGCCAAACGGCAACACGACGCATTTAAGGGTTAAAGAATTTTGTAAGGTCCAAAAAATCGATGTGCGTTCTCTAGCTGGCGCAATTATGATATGTCTAACTGAAATTTAGCACAAAGTTGCACTATTATCAAAAGATGTTTCGTATTGAATTTGGTCAAAATTCATCTAGGCGTTTAGATTTAATGTGACTTTCAATTTTTTAGATTTGGCATGGAATTCACCATATATCTTTTCCGAACTAGTTAGATTTACGAACGGATTTTATATGAAAGCAAGGGTGCAAAGTCGAACCTTGAACATTGCTTCCTCATAATTTTCTACATTTGCCAAAGCTTCCTCTATGAGGAAGCCAAAATTGATCGACATAGTTCCTCATAGAGAAAAGTTCGGCGAATGTGAAAAATTACGGGGAAGCAATGTGCAAGGTTCGACTTTTTTCTTTAATTACCGAGGATTTTCGTATTGTAATATTATAACTAATCATTTCTTTCTTATTATATTAATTCCATTCCATTCCAGGGTCGAAAAAAAGAATTTGTTCGTTTCAAGATGCTGAATTTTTCGCGACAAATACTAAAGAATCCCTACACGTTAACGACGTCATTAAAATGAAAAAATCATAAGTTATGACGGAAATAAGTAAATATGAATTATCTGAAATAGAAAAACGACATCGATTGTTAAAATAAAAAAGAATACACAATTCCTAACAGCAAAACAAAAAAATATGAACCGGGATGCTCTTTAGATGTCACGCTGGTTGAAAAAATGTAAGGAAAATACATATCGTGAGAAACAATATTAGAATGCCATAAACAAAATGTGGTCTCCGTACGACGAACATGACCGACATAAAAAATCATGAATTGTTCTCTGGGTGTCACGGAGGTCAGCAAAAAATTTGCGGAAAATCACGACAAACGACGGCAGAAGGTGAAAAAAATTAATAACTGTACAATGAACATAAGCTACGAAAAACCAATAAAAATCGTCGTTTGACTTTTTTCGGTGTCACGCAGGCGGAACAAAATTATCAGAGAAATATAAATCGTGAAAAACGATGGCAGGAAGTCACGTTGAAAATTTGGTCCCTGTACGGCGAACATTACCGACGAAAAATATAGAAAATATTGTCGTTCGACTTTTCCAAATGTCACGCAGGTCGGCAATATGGGGAAAATATATATCATGTAGAACGATACTAAAGAGTCACGCAAAAATTGCATGAGTGTGCTATAATTTGAAGGTAGCGAAAAAAAATCGAAGAAAGGAATTTTTGTTTTTTTTAAGGATATGTTAGCCGATGTTATACCGATTTTTCTGATAAAATACCTCAGTCACAATTATGATGTTTCAAATCTTGATTCAAATATATTGAGCTGATAAAAAGTTTTAAGTTTTTTTCAAAATTTTCAAAACGAATTTTCACTCCTTGAGGGTCACTTATTCGGGACTGAAACTCGACCGAATTATTACGCGTGATAGTAGTGACCATAAAAGAATAGAAAGGAAATATTTCTACATTTGCCGAAGCTTCCTCTATGAGGAAGCCAAAATAAACCAGGGTACTCGGGTACTCACCTACACAAATTTAGTAGTAAAATACAAATAGAGCAAGATAAAAATCAGTATTAATTAGCATGTTCATTATATACTGAGTAGATAGTAGGTAGTTAATTTCCGTACGTCGGACCTACAATGTGTGGACGGAGCCTTCTGTTTTTCAAAACTATTCCTCAGAAAAATAGCGCACCAGAAACAGTGTGACATTATATACACATGCTCAAGGGTAAACTGTATTCAATTGTAGAAAAATATAACGATTGAATGGCTGTAAACTTTTTCGTTGCATCATCTCAATAAATTAAAATCGAGTTATATGCATCTCATCGTTTTGCAGCAGGTGGCTTACTGCACCTGGTAACGGGACAGGAAACCATGTTGGTTTTGTCAAATCCACCACTGCTGATGGACGCAGGTAGTGCCCTGAACGACATCAACAGCAAACTTAGCGGAGTAAACAACGATATCGTTCACAAAACGTGGGGTCCGAATCCAGCAGGTTTCCACGACATGGAACTTACCTTCCAAGTCAGCGAAAGGCTGAAGGATCAAAAAGACGCTTACGAGGATCTGTCCGAAGCTCAGCAACGTCGAGTTGAATCGGAAACGAGATTGAATTCTCAGAGAAATTCGGCGGGTCCCCAGCAACTGGCTCAATTGAAGTTCGAACTGGAACAAGCTATTGCGTCCGAATACGAGGCAAGAATTGCCGTGATCCAGGCTAATATTGCCCTCGCTAGGACGCAAAAGTATTTGGAAAATGGTAAAATTTGGTGGCCATCAAGTGCCGGTGAAGCAGCGGATGCTCAGAAATACGTTGATCAGAAGGACGCCGAAATCGCTCGATTAAACAACGATGTAAATTCCGAGAGAAACAAACTCAATCGCGTAGTAGCACAAGCTCAACAGACTCAGCGAGACATCGAATCGATAAAGCATAGCGCCGTCCCACTGAAATATCTCGTCAGCTCGCCACAGAATCAGGAAAGTGCCGTCCGAAGCGCGATGGACGTTATCAATTCGAGCGGCGAAGAAATCAGCAAGAAATATGGACAGGATCTTGGTAAAATAGCCAAAGATTTGGGTGAAAATGTTCAAGGCAAAAGAATTCGGAATTACGAGGACGCTATGAGAACATTTGAGCAAATAAGAAACAAGCCGAATATGAGAATCAACGATCAAGATCGATTGGCTATTGCGAACGCGTTGAAGGCGTTGGACAAACGATCGATGTCCGAAGCTCTTCAGCGTCTCAGCAAAGCCTTTGGCCTACTCGACAAAGGGTTCAAGGTCGAGGCCCTGTATGACAAAGCTGAAGAGGGTTTTAGAACGGGAAACTGGTCACCGCTTTTGTCGGAACTCGAGGCTGTAGCTCTAAGTGGAATCGCCGTGAGATTCATTTTGTGTTTCTCCATAAGCGCACTGCTGCCTCTAGCTGCAATGGTGTCGCTTCCGGTTTCCTTGGGGTTCTCCGCGGCGGCCATATTGACCGGAGTAATAACGTCGGTTATTGACGGTGCTGCAGTTGAGACATTCAATAATTTGGTCATCCCCCCTGCTCATTAAACTGTTATTTGCCACCCTCATGGACGTAAGATGAAATAAGGATAATAGTTAGCGTTTGTAAACGAAGGCCCATTGACCGAAACGTGTAATCTTCAATTTCAATAAAATAAATTTAAAAAATTTAAAAAAACTCCCGACTGGAGTAAAAATCGAAAACAAAAAAAATTAGAACGAAAAAAAAGTAATCTGATAGAAAGCATGAATAAAATTCATGAATCTAAAAAGAATACAACAAATTAATGAATTTAGAATGGAAAAAACAAATTAGTGAAATTAAAAGAATGAAATAAATAAATAAATTCAAAAAGGATGAAATAATTCAAGAATCTTAGTTTATTCATAGTTTGAATTATGATCGTTTGTTTGTATGAGTTCAATTTTTTGAATCGTGGTAATTTTCTCACTGCCCTCAATTCAGTCGGGAGACGTCATTTATTAACCATAAATATGATATAGGATATAGATGTTTGACAGTGCAAAGAAGACGCCATTAGATAATTGAACATGAGGACGATCGTGATTTAGATGTTCGACGATACGAAAGAAAACGTCTCCCGACTGAATTGAGGGCAGTGAGAAAATTACCACGATTCAAAAAATTGAACTCATACAAACAAACGATCATAATTCAAACGATGAATAAACTAAGATGACTTCTTGAATTATTTCATCCTTTTTAAATTTATTTATTGATTTCATTCTTTCATTTCACTAATTTGTTTTTTCCATTCTAAATTCATTAATTTGTTGTATTCTTTTTAGATTCATGAATTTTATTCATGCTTTCTATCAGATTACTTTTTTTTCGTTCTAATTTTTTTTGTGTTCGATTTTTACTCCAGTCGGGAGTTTTTTTAAATTTTTTAAATTTATTTTATTTCATACTTTTTAAAGATAATTCGATATAATTTTCTCCACGTCCGCCAATGATTGGAATTATTTAGCTCAAACAAGACGTCCACGTCACAAAACAATTTTTCCTACTAGTGTCATAATGTACTATTGTTTATCGATTCAATATCGTAAAACGTGACCACTGTATAGAAATTTGATGAGACAAGACTTTGAAAGTATCGACTAGCTGCGGCACATGCTGGTTGTCCTTGGGCGCAGTTGAGTACAGTCTCAGCGAAATGTCAGCGCATCATGTGATTGTTCAGCGCGGCTCCATGTAGCCATGACAAATTGTCAGCCCATCGTGGAGTCTTGAGGGCGGCTTAATACAGCCTTGACCAAATCTCAGTGCATTATGGAGATTTTAAGCGCGGCTCTATGTAGCCTACACCAAATGTCTGCGCATTGTACAGTTTTCGAGCGCGGCTCGACGTAGCCTTGACCAGATGTCAGCGCATTCCGCTTGTCCTCCCCAGTCATTATAGGTTTTGAATATGTCTTAAGCAGGTGAACACTGAATGAATGCTGCTTCGAAAAGGACCTGACTCATATAGGAAAAACAATGAAAACAAATATTATATATATATATATCAGGGCGGCTTGAAAAAAAACTTTTTTTTTTTTCTTCAACCAAAATACACTCACGCCAAAGTATCTTCCATCAAGAGAATTGTGTCCAAAGATGAGCCCGATCGGATTTTTTTTAGGGGTCGCGCAAGATTTTTTTAGTTTTCCCATTTGATTAACATGGGAAGGGCGTCAAGTTCCCATTCAAAAAATCGTAGCTCCGCCAATTTTATAGGTACGTTGATCCGGCTAGTGCCATTTGAAAGCGCTTGAAAAACTGATTAAAATGACGTGCGGATCTTTGTGATCCAATTGCAACTTCCGTCGATAATTCTATTTTTCCATAAATATGTTGTTCTTTTCAGGTACAGACATACCGAGTGTCGCATTTTTATTTTTACTTCAGGTTTCCACGAAAAAAAAATAGAAGTTCAATAAGGGTTTGAAGGAGGACATCCGAAAAAATAAATTTTCCAAAAATTCCAAAATGGCAGCGCTATGGGGGACAACATATTGGTTTAAAATGGAAACCATATGTTTCAAAAATCTTAAAAATAATTCTCGTCAATACTTACAACTTTTGTATGAGTCATTTTTGGCTCCGTAGCATTCCGCGCGGAATTAAGTCTGATCCGACTATTTTAAGGGGTCGCCTCGATTTTTTAAAATAAATAAAAGTTTACATTTGAATAACACGGCGCAATAATTTCTTTATCGAATGAACGTGAATCGATGAAAATGA